>VWZO01011322.1:75773-111660 GCA_013396975.1 Bucco capensis | reverse complement strand
TCTCCAGGCTGAACAAGCCCAACTCTCTCAGCCTGGCCTCACAGCACAGAGCTTCCAGCCCTCCCAGCATTGCTGTGTCCTCCTGTGTCCCTGCTCCAGCAGCTCCATGGCTCTGCTGTGCTGAGCACTCCAGAGCTGCCCCAGCACTGCAGCTGAGGTGTCCCCAGAGCATAGCAGAGGCACAATCCCCTCCCTGCCCTGCTGCCACACTCTGGGGATGAGCCCAGGACATAGTTGACCTTCTAGGCTGTGAGCTCATATTGCTAGCTCATATTCAGTTTTTTCTCCAGCAACACCCCCCAAGTCCTTCTGCACTGGCTACCCCAAGGGGTCTAGGGTATCTTTTGGTGGTCAGCTTTTAGATTATTCACTAGCCAGTTAGCCCAAAGCAATACAGATGGAGAACACATGTGGAGGAGGAATTTCAGGCCATGCTGCTCATACCTTTGTACCAGCTGATAGATGGTTTGGGAGCTCCTGTGACTTTGCAAGCCAGCTTGACTGTCTCTCCCAGCTCAGCTGTGCAGTCTGCCAGTTCTTCCTCAAAGTCTGGAGGGACTGAAACATCAGAACAAGCATGTTAGTCCAGAAGAGAGGGGAGGCTCTGCCCACAGGATGGCTGCTGCAAAGCAATACAAGATAATACACACAAGAATAGGGATCATTTTTGCAAATCTGTGAGTTCAGAATGGAAAGCTGAACAGGAGAATTTAAGGGCTAATGACTTTCCAGGTGTCCTAGTTTGAGTCAAAATAAGAAATTCCATGCCAGATAGTCATATCTGATAGTCCTTGAGGCTTTGATATCATGCTTGGGCCTTGAGATCTCTACATGAGGTGTAAGACCCAAGCAGTTAAGCTAATTAGCACCTAATTAACAACTAGGACATAGAAGGAGAGCTCTGGGTTTCTATCCTTCCAGAACATCAAGCACCTGAGCCCTGTGAAGATCAGCAGCCCAGCTCTGTTCCTACAGGACTCTACCTGTTCTGCCTTCCATCTCAATTCCAGAGTTCCTGAGTTGCAATTCCAGGATCCAGCTCCTGAGCCTGAGTCCCAGGTGCTGCTGAAGTCCTCCTGCTCCAGCATCAGTGGTGACATAGTTACCATCAAGGTAACTTCGAGGGTTTGGTTCTGCTATTGGTTTTGTATATATATATATATATATATACACACATTTCATTTTCTTGTTATTTTCATTAAAGTAGTCTAAGTTTCATTTGCAATCCTCAAGTCTCTCTGTTAACTTCCACTTTTCCTCCCTGGAGTGGGGGAGAAGGGGATAATAAAGACTATCTGTCCCTGGGTTGGTGCATAGCCCAGCCCTGACCCTTGACACCAGGTGCCATGCTGTCCTTGCTTATCTGAAACTCAATTCAGGCTCTAATCCTCCCTCAAAGTTTACCCCTATCAGCTGAAAGGGCCAGGGATAGCCAGCTCTTCTCAGCCTGTGGCTTCCAGCACATGGACACTGAAGAGCAATAAGGAGGTTATTCATCTTCTCTGCCTAAAATCATCTCTATACATCCTGTGGGACCTCTGCCATGTAAACTTGATCACTTTAGTGATACACAGTCTTGGTTTCCTTGATTGTAAACAGAGAGAGACAAACACCACTGTCCCATCCTGATAAAGATGGTTTCTCCAGCTCAGACGGAGGACTTGACACTGCTATAACCATTCCAGTTAAAGCTTACTGTGTGCTGTCAATCACTTGAGTTGCTATTTACAGTAATCTGTGATGTGATGGAAGGAAAACCTCTGATCTTAGTTCAGTTGACGAGGTGGCAGATGACCCTAAATGGTTTCTCTCCCTCTTTTGCTAATCTCCCTCCTGAATTAGGGAGACCACCTATGAAAAAAAAAGGAGGTTTGGGCTATCTCAAGCCATACTCACTCCAGGCAGGCTCATTGATCCTTTCCTGTATGCCACAGATATCCTTCACCCAGGAGTTCTTGATGTTGACGGTGCGTGCCTGCAGGAGGTACTTGCGCACCAAGTCTTCTCGCTCGTGCCAGATCTCAAAGGCTCGGTCATCTCCTTCCACAAGCTCGTTCACATCTGTGTTGTTCAGCTGCATGACAGGAGGAGGACAGCAAAGTCAACACACAGCCTGTGTTCTTAGGGCCAGGGCCTTTCCTACAGTTGAATTCTGGCGTTTAGGACAGTTCAGGTTGGACCTAGCCTTTGTGAATCTGAACCACCTTCAAGCAAGGTTTGAATTGGAAACAACTCTTTAACATAGCAAGTCTCCTGTTAACAGTATCTGCCTTCCTTCAGTGGACATGAGTTGTGCCATTCCCATCAAAGCTATATGAGATCCTCCAACAGCAAAAGGGATATTTTACATCACTTATCATGTTTTTTCAGACTGCATGAGGAATTCAACCAGACTTTGACTGAAGAGCAGTCAGGGTCACTTTGTGATCCTGTCCTTGGTACATCTTTCTGGTGACCAAACAGACATTTTCCTGGGAGTAATTATCACATTTCAGGAAATAACATCCAACATTAAAGAGATCCTAGGGATGGGACACATGAACCCTATAGTGCAACACTGTTGGACCAAGCAACAGCATAATTAGAGACTATGTGAAAAAAAATTCCAGAGCAGGCACTCTCTGGACAAAGCATCCCTTTTTATTCTTGGACAATAGTATCTGCCTGTCCATGCCAATGAGGACAGAGATAAGGACTTTCAGAAGGTCCTGACTGGGCTTGGTCAAGAATTCCATGAGTTTTTTCTTTGGTTATTTGGTTTTTACTGGAGTTGAGCATCTACTGTCTTGGGAAAACTCCTCCTGCAATTTGATGCAGTTTTAACCTGAGTCCTGAATATCTGAAGATAAGCTGGCTAAATCCTCTGGATTTTTCATATCTTGGAATAGGCATCAGGAAAGGACATAACCAGCAGAGAGAATCACTGGGAATGGAGTGTATGACTAAACCAGCATCTCCAGCAATGTCATACCAATACTGCAGACTGCCAAAATCAAAGATCTATAAATACTATAGACAGCAAAATATCATCTGCTTATGCAGTTAACTCAGTGAGCTAACATGAATAAGTTCTTGTACATGCAATTTGCTTGCTGCACCACAAAAATGCACCCATGCTTCTGATAGCCTCTGACATGCTTCTGGCAGGTTTCACCTCTGGAGATTCTGGGATACACAGAGATTATACTTGTGCTTCACAAATGTTTGGAAATTTCAAAAGGATTCATTAAATGTCCAAGCTGGATATAAAGATGTTCCCAGTGACAGAGAAATGCTCTAGGTGAGGATCTAAAGATCAGACCTTCATGATGTTCTTGAAGATGTAGCTGTAGGTGTCTGTCTTTGTGTCTCGCTTTGGTTTGCAGATCACAATATAGTTTTTGAAGAGGAAGACATGTCTCTTGTGTCCTTTCCATGCCATTCTAGCTCCTGGAGCTCCTTCCCACACAATGAAGTGGCCCTGATAGGAAAATCAGACAGTAAGAACTCAGGAGTAATTACCACAAGGATGTCTCCTCATCCTATTTCAGTGAACATAAAATAAATGTAAAGTGATGATGTCACAGTAAAAGTGTCTCTGGTTTATTAGAGCAAAGTAGATGGTTTCTAATGCTCAAGGTGATAACAGCACCACCAGGGCTGCACACAGTGCTTGCTTGTCATTACTTTGCCCTGTCATTGGGATTCTTTGTTGCCAGAAAGAGAGAGCTCATGTCAAGCAACCACACTCCACCAGCAGTAATGATGATAGAAAACTGTCTCCTGTGTCTTGTGCTTTATATGCTCCCTTGGTCTCCTTACTAGATCAGGACACTCATTTCACATACCTTCAGACACACACAGCTCAGCTAGAGACACAGGGAAAGGACACTTTATCAGGGAAGTAAAGTGATAGGGGTAATGGTTTCAAACCAAAACAAAGGTAGATTTAGTTTAGATGTAAAGAAGAAATTCTTTACTGTTAGGTTGGTGAGGCAATGGAACAGTGCCAAGAGAGGCTATGGGTGCCCCATTGCTGGAAGTCTTCAAGCCCAGGTTGGATGGGGCTTGGAGCAACCTGATGTAGAGGAAGTTGTCTTTGCTTATGGCAGGGGGATTGGAACTAGATGATCTTTAATGGTCTTTCCAAGCCAAACCATTCAATGTTTCCATAATTCTGTGGGTTCCCCTTGGCCTCACTATGGACAAGTAAGTGTCCTTGGAGTGTGATTCACTGGACTCTTCTTTTTCACATATCTAAACATGGACAGATGAATCCCCACCAGAGGGTCTCACTATTACTGTCATTTAGCTTTAATGACTTGTCCAGCATGACACTGTAAGCCTACAAACCCCCCAGGAATTTGAGTAAGGGTGTTGAAAGTCTAGACTAGTGTCCAATAGCTGGGTCACCTGTCCTCTGTGCTCCTAAAACACGTATCTGTTTCTTGAGAGAGACCTAGAGAAGAACACAGGTCTCTTAAAGATACATGAATAGTGTGGGAGAACATCTATAAATGGATCTAATGTCTTCCCATGGAGCATATGCAATGCAGACTGTGCTACCTTGTACAACAACCCAGCAAACTAGGCTCAGATGTGTCACATGAAAGCAAGTAGACTGAAAAGGTCCAGTGAGCTTCTGACACCTGAGGAATCAACAGGAAAATCCAGTGATGCCAAGTCATTTCAGGAGCTGGCCCATGGAGTTTGTTAATAGTAAGAGAGGAAGAGTCAAAAATGAAATGCTTTAAAATCACCTGGGTGCCCAGAACAAACCTCTTCCTTTTGATGGGTGGGTTGGAAAGGGAAAGAACTGCATTATGTGTGAATTTCTCCAGAGGCATCTGAACTCTGGTGCTTGAAACCTTAGTCAAGCCAGGAGAGCCATCTCTGAACAGCAAGGAAGGCAACAAGCAAATCCTCTCTTTCAGGTATGATTTCTAAAGGAGCCTCTTGTAGGGCCTAAGGCTACTTAGAAACTAGTGAAGGCATGCAACACCACTGACACTGGCTGACAACTTCCAGTTACCTGTCGGATGGGTTCTCCAAGGCTTTCCAAGGTTCCTGGGTAGTTCTCAATGAGTGAGACATGGAGGTTGTTCTCTGCTCGCCGGGTGAGTGCAGACACAATGGCATAAGCCTGCTCCAGCAAAGTGCAGTTTTGGCTATTTCTTGCTTTGTTTCGGATTAATTCCTGTAGATGAATGAAGAAAATGTCACTGGGCAGTCAGAAAAAACACATAAAATTCCTTGATATCCAAAAACTTTCTCAATATCTGTTCCAGCTCTTTAATCTGAGCAACTTTTATCCCAGCTTGTCACCAAGTGCTGCTTAGCTACTGAAGTCTTCTCTTTCCTACCCACTCTACAGCCTCACTAACTAATCAGTTTGGCTTTTCCTTCTCTCAGTTGATAAGAAAGAAAGAAAAAGATGAAGCAAATAGCAGATAGGCTTCAATATTTCTATTTTCTGACTATTCCCATAAAAAACACCATTAAAGAATCACAAAATCATTAAGGTTGGAAGAGATTTCTAAGCTCATCAAGTGCAACCATGCCTATCACTGCCATACCACTAACCCATGGCCCTAAGGAGAGCAGCTAAATGTTTCTTAAACCCCTGCAGGGATGGTGACTCCAGCACCTCCCTGGGCAGCCTGGGACAACACTTAACAACCCTTGCTGGAAAGAAATTTCTCCTTATATCTAACCTAAACCTCCCTTGCTGTAACTTGAAGCCATTTTCTCTTGTCCTCTCACTGTTAACTCTGGAGAAGAGACCTACCCCCAGCTCATTGCAACCTCCTTGCAGGGAGCTGTAGAGAGAGATATGTTACTCAGGCTTTCATTTGTTGTCTGGGCTAGAAGCTGAGCTAGTAGGATAGAAGAAATCTGGCAAGATGAAACATTACAGGATGGTAGAACAGGGCAAAGCAAAACTTTCATCTTACTAGAATGTCAATGTGAAACATGAGGAGAGAAACTGGTGAGTTAATACCTTGCACATTAGAAATTGCTCAGGTTTATAACATACCTGTTGCTGAGTGCAAAGCAAATTGCTTCTTGTCTTGGATGTGTGCATACTTGTGTTCATATATATGTATAAAGGGATAAATAAACCTATCAGACCTAAGTGTACAACAAAAGCTCTTCACCTTGATTATGGTCTGGTACTGCTGGATCCTGGTGATGGGTTTCTCCAGGTAGTGCTGCAGTGGTGGGATAAGTGTCTGGGAAGGATCTTCATTACTTAAAAATTCATCAGTGTATCTCTGAAAAAACAGAGGAAGGAAGAAATGTTATAATAACGGGCAATAAAATCATAGAATAGTTAGGGTTGGAAGGGCCCTGCCATGGCCAAGGACACTTTCCACTAGACCACGTTGCTCCAAGCCTCATCTAACCTGGCCTGGAACACTTTCTGGGATGAAGCAACCACAAGTGCTCTGGGAAGCCTGTTCCAGTGCCTCACCACCCTTGCAGTCCTGTCATTTTTTCTGTCCTATCAATTTACTCGTGTCCCTCTCCATCTTTCCTGTATGCTCATATGATGCTGGTTCATAGACTTAACTCAGCCAAAATGGGATAGCTCTGACCAGACCTTACTACCCCATATTTTGGACCTCTGCAACATTTCCTCACCCTTTACCAGCTAGTTACTCTTTCTGATTGCAAGATGTCTGAACTGCTGAGTTTGCTTTTCCAGGACAGCACTGACACTGGGGAAATGTGATCCAAATCTTACAAAACCAGATGGTGTGACAAGAAAAATCAGCACTTCTGGGGGATGGGAGGGAGCAGTGAGTGAAGTCAGTGGCAGCAACTGGTACTAGACCTTGGTCAAGAATGATCCATGTGATTGCAGTGCCAGCAAGTGGGGCAAGGGTGGGTCCTGACACTGCCACCTCAAGTGGGGAGCATAGGTCTAGTGTAGTATTGAACATCCCAACGTAGAATCATGGAATGATTGGGGTTGGAAGGGACCTTTAATGGTCATAAGCTCCATAAGTAAGGTCATGAAGTCTTTGTGAAAGGACATGAGCCACTGACCTGGTGCATGTGGGTGCAGCTGTGTGAAACTCACCAGCAAACTTCACACTGGACTAGCTGCAGGTAGGAGACCCAAGAGCCAGGCATGGATATGAGTGGGGCTGAGAGCTCTTGCTGATCATTTGAGGGATCTGTGTGCATGGGGTGAGTATGAATATGTGCATTTGTTTTCTAGTGAGCATAAAGGTGAACTAGCTGGTGAGCAGGAGGCTCATGGAGAGGAAAAAGCACTCAGGATCTGAGCAGGGCTATCAGATGGACAGAGGAACCCTGCTGCTCTTTGAGGGATCCACAGCCACACTTGTGCTCATAGATCTGGAGTGTTGTGTGTGTGTGTTTTCATCTAGTGAACCTCAATCCAGAGCAGCTGGACAGGAAAACAAGATTTTCTTATCCATACTAACATTTGATGTGAGTTCACTTGGTCTGACAGTGTGATGGTCCTTAAAACATCCCTTAATTACAACTCCATAGTCACAGCCCCATTCCTATCTGTATCATCTTTACAGCATGCATAAATGCATAAGCATATGTAAATATATTCCCATATTGATTATAAAGCCAGTTAGTGAATACAAAATTGTTCTATTTACCAATGATTCCCCCTCCAAAAAATATTTGCCTATCCTTTTCAGGATCCCATTTGTGGTTTATAATTCCATTTCTGGATGCAATGGGTTAAAGGCTGCATGCTCAGCAGGTACTGTGGCTACTGCCTTACCTTGTAGAAGTCCTGGACAGCGTTGCTGACAATAATAGACTCAGCCTGTACCCTCCCCACCAGGTACTGGATGTACTTGTTAAACTCTTCTTCATTCTTGATGAAGCACATGGCCACGTCATCGTCAGTGTCACATGCCTGCAAGCCTCGGAGGAAGACACTGTGGAGACCAATTTGAAAGGACATGGGAGGAGAAGGGGATGGAATGAGGCTCCAACACAGCCCCAGCAGCCAGACCTTTCAGCTTAACACACATTTAAAGGAAAGGATTGGAGGAGAGCAACGAGACTGGTGAAGGGGCTGGAGGGGAAGCCATATGAGGAAAGGCTGAGGCAACTGGGACTGTTTAGCCTGAGGAAGAGGAGACTCAGGGGTGACCTTATTGCCCTCTACAACTACCTGAAGGGAAGTTGTAGTCAGGTAGGAGTTGGGCTCTTCTCCATGGCAGCTAGTGACAGGACAAGAGGCCATGGCTTGAAGCTGCAGCAGGGGAGGGTTAGACTGGACATTAGGAAGCACTTCCTCATGCAGAGGGTGATTGGGCTCTGGAATAGGCTGCCCAGCGAGGTGGTGGAGTCACCATCCCTGGAGGTGTTTAAGAAAAGATTGGATGTGGCACTGAGTGGCATGGTTTAGATGTTTTGGTGTATTGGGTCATAGGCTGCACTTGATGATCCTGGGGGTCTTTTCCAGTCTTGGTGATTCAGTGATTCTGAGGAAATGAGGGAGGTTGCCATGTTAGTATTAAAACTTCTCAATGCTTCTTCATTGAGATGCTGGAGCATGTCCAGCAAAGCTGCTGAAGGGTCCAGAGCACAAGGCTTGTGAGGAGCAGCTGAGGGAGCTGGGGTAGGTTAGCCTGGAGAAATTCCCTTGTGTATCAGCACTGCCAGTGCTCCATGTCCTTCCCAGCAATAACAGCTGCTGTGGCTCTGACACCAGGTCTGTGAGCCACTCTTTGGTCTCAAAGGAAGGCAGGTGGGAATGCTCACCTGGAGTGGAAGCGAGCAATGTCATCCACATTTCTGAAGATGGTGGACTTCTGGCTGGCAACAACTCCTGGAACACTGGGAGAGGTCTCAGTGAATTTCAGATGATGAGTCTGGAGGAACTGTAGGTCTTGGACGTAATCCTCTTCTGAGATCAACAGCTCTTGAATAAGAAGGCTGAAGGGAAGGCAAATAGGCAATAAGAAAGCACAGACCATTACAATGATCCTTGACATGCTGAGAGACTTCCTCAGGTCTAGGGCATCCCAAGGTACAGAGACACTGAAGTTTAGGATTTCTGTGAAATCAGAGAGCTGAAATCCAGAATTCCATCATGGGAACTCCTCCTTTCAAGTTGCCCAATGTGATTCAGATCGCCAGGAATTTTCCTAGGCTGAAATCAATGGTAAAAATCCATCAAAGATCAACATTTACAAGCCTGAGAGTATCAAGGATTTGCTTGCTTCTGGGAAAGGAGAGGTGGCAGGGGTTACCAGGCATTAGCCCAGGCTGCCCAGGGAGATGGTGGAATCACCATACCTGGAAGAGTTCAAAAAAGTCTGTAGCTATGGTGCCTGGGGCCATGGGTTAGTAGTGAGCATGGGAGTGTTGGGTGAATGGTTGGACTCAGTGAGCTCAGAGTTCTTTTCAGCCATAATGATTCTATGAAAAACAGTGACTCTGACAGCAGGGACCTAGATGCCAGCATTCATGTCAGTTCCAAAGGCAGGAAAACTCAACGGTGCAAATACCTAATGACATGAGCTCACCTTAGCTTCCTTTTATATTCATCTTCAGAAACAAACTCTCCATGGAACTCAGGAGCTTCTGTTGTTCCCCACTCTGGTGATAACTACAACACAAGAAAAAAGAAACATTACAATTTAAGTTATCAGTGCCTTTATTGATGCACACTGAGGAATAGCCCTTGTGTGCTCTCAGTCCCTTTCAACAGTTCCTAAACCAGTGTGGAGGACAATTAGGTCTCTAAAACTGAGCCCCAAACAGATACAGAAATGTTGTTGAATCAGAACATGAAAAGGTCCAGTCATCTTACAGACTCCTCCAAAAACCTGCTCACCCATCACTCCTTGCAAAAGGGATGGCTCTAAACTGCAACAGGAGCATTGTAGTTTGGTCATAGACTTCACTGGCTGAAAACCTGGCAGGATGGCCAGAACCCAGGAATGGTGGTGAATGGAATTACATCCACTTGGTGACTGGTCAAAGGTGGTGCTCTCCAGGGCTCAGGTTTGGTGCCAGTTCATTGAGCTGGACAAGAGCATCAAGGGCAACCTCAATACATTTGCAGATAACACCAAGTTGGGTGGGAGTGTTGGTTTATTTGAGGGTAGGGAGGGTCAACTGGTGGATCTGGCCAGGCTGGATTGTTGGCTTGAAGAAAACAGTGTGAAGTCAGCTGTCAGGTCCTGCTTTTGTGTCCNTGCCCAGATGCAGGACCTTACATTTAGACTTGTTAAACTTCATTTTGTTTTCTTGCTCAGTGGAAAAGGACTTGGGAGTGCTGGTCAACAGCAGCTGGATATGAGGCAGCTGTGTGCAAGAAGGCCAACAGGATCTTGGGTTTTATCAGACACAGTGTGGCAGCAGGACTAGGGCAGGGATTGTTCCCCTGTGCTTGGCACTGGGGAGGCCACACCTCGAGTCCTGGGTTCAGTTTTGGGCCTCTCACCCCAAGAAGGACACTGAGGTGCTGGAGTGTGTCCAGAGAAAAGCAAGGAAGTTGATGAAAGTTCTAGAGCACAAGTGTTGTGAGGAGCAGCTGAGGGCACTGGGGTTGGTTAGTGTGGAGAAGAGGAGGCTCAGGGGTGACCTTCTCACTCTCTCCAGCTCCCTGAAAGTAGGTTAGAGGCAGCTGGGGCTTGCTCTCTTCTTCCAAGCAGCAAATGATAGGACAAGAGGAAATGTCTCAGGTTGAGCCAGAGGAAGTTTAGATTGGATTGTCAAGGCCTGGCCCAGCTGCCCAGGGCAGTGGTGGAGTCACCATCCATGGAGGTACTTAAAAGATGTGTAGATATGCTTCTGAGGGACATGGTTTAGTGGGGACCTGGCAGTGCTGGTTAATGGTTGGACTGGATGATCTTAAAGGTCTCTTCCAACCAAACCAATGTTATGATTCTATAATTCTGAGAAGCAGGCATGTTACATGAAAAAACAATCCCAGCATGATCAGTCACCTTTAATTTCTTGTCCAGATAAGCTGGGGATACCCAACCCTGTCGAGAGGGGCTAGATTTGGTGGGTTTAGTCCTGACCAGCCATCTCAGAGGATGAGCTGAATCAAGGACTTCCACGTATTGTCCTTCCTTCAATGTGATGGCCTCCTTGTCAGGAGCAGCAGGCACGTAGTCAGCTGTGACCATGTAGACATCAAAGATCTGCAGACATGAAAGGACAGTTATTTGTGCTCTGAAAATAGAATAGAGGAACACCAGCAGAAGGTGTTTATCTGTTTAATGTGTTATTCTCTAGCCCTTGTACAGCCAAGAGAATTGCTCTTTGCTTTTTGCTAGTAGAAGACTAAGTCTCTAGGCAGCTCATGCCATACTTTTGAAAATACCTGAGGTGGTTTGGATTTTCTCCCAAGGCAAAACAAAGAGTGATCCTGGAAATGCCAAAATAGCTTAGTATTTCCAAAGTTTTAATAATTTATTTAAATTTTTTTAAAGAAAGTGTTTCAAGTGGTCACCCCAAAAAAGTCTAATCTTTACAGAATTCTCATTTTTCTCATGAAGAACGTCTCAAAGTACACTTTTCTCACCAACTGTATCCAAGGCCACAGAAAACCAAGCTTTCACTTTCTGAAACTCAGCCATGAAAGCAGAAGGTGGCAAAGAGTGGGTATGTTTTGTTCATGTTGACTTGAACAACTTGTTCAGGATCACCCAGTGTGCATAGGAATTGCATTCTCTGTGTCCGAGATCACAGACCCAATATTTAACTACTCAATGAAAGTGAAGTATGTCCCTAAAGGGAGCAGAGATCCCTAAGCCACAGGAGGCTGGCCCTTTTGTAAAACCTTTCCATAAAGATACTCCACCTCTCCTCTGGAATCTCCATCCTCAGACTCGGAGGAGGACTCCTGAGCGATGGAGGAAGGTCTGGAGCGCCCGTGGCGAGGAGATGCAGAGGGAGTTTTGGACTCATCATCACTTTCTGCTCCTGGCACTCGAAGGGTGGCTAAAAAGCAGAGCAACAGCAAAGGGTGAAATGAAGATCTCCAGTTAGAGAAGAACCAAATGTACAATAATTTTTAATTTCATAAGAATTCCCAAGGAAGAGCACTTGTGGTATTTAGTGTGATCTCCTATTGCTATTTAGGATTAAATAAATAATTGGGACATTTTCATGCATGAGGTAGCTTCTGCTGCCACTGCACTTCAAGGGTATTTGCAGGAGAGGTAATGCCCCTATTTTAAATAAAATCATAGAAGGGGTTGGGTTGGGAGAGACCTTAAAGGTCATTTACTTTCAATCCCATGGGCAAGGACACTTTCCACTAGACCAGGTTGCTCCAAACCCCATCCAACCCGGCCTGGAAGACCTCCAGGGATGGGGCAACCACAACATCTCTGGGTAACCTGTGCCAGTGTCCTACCACCCTCACAGTGAAGAACTTCTTCCTAAGATCTAATCTAAATTGACTCCCTTTCAGTTTAAAGCTGTGTTTGCTTCAAGATAAAATTTTACTACAAGGCTGAACACAACCAGGATGTTTCATTTAACTCAACAAATAATAGATTACTGCATGGCTGTGCAGAGTCTCCTACTTATCCAAATAAACATTTTATGTATAAGATGGACATTAGGCATCTCAATTTACAGTAAACTAGCACATGCAGCTTGGATCACAGAATCCCATTGTAGTAGGGGTTGGAAGGGACTTCTGGAGATCATCTAATCCAACCCCACTCCTAAAGCAGGCTCACCCCCAGCAGCTTGCCCAGCATCACCTCCAGGTGCCTTTGGAATCTCTCCAGACAAGGAGACTCCCCAAGCTCTCTGGGCAGCCTGGGCCAGGGCTCTGCACTCTCACACCAAGTGAGTTTCTCCTTATGTTTAGGTAGAACTTGCTGTGTTCCAGTTTGTGCCCTTTGCCCCTTGTCACTGGACACCACTGGATTCTGGTCCCAAGACTCTCTAGATAGACTCATTAAAAATTCTTAGTCCTAAGCATTTACAATGAGAGCCATAGACTCTCCAGAGTTAACTCTCTCAAGAGTTAGAAGGGACCCAACAACGTTCATCGAGTCCAACTCCAGTTTCTGCACAGGACAACCCCCAAAATGATAGCATGTGCCTGAGGACCTTATGCAAATGCTTCTGGAATTCTATCAGGCTTGGTGCCATGACTACTTCCCTGGGGAGCCTGTTCCAGGGCTCCAGCACCCTCTGGGTGAGACTTTTCCTAAGCTGCCACATGAACCTCCCCTGGCACAGCTTCATGCCATTCCCTCAGCATCTATTGCTGCTCACTAGAGAGAAAGAAGAGAAGCACCTTTGCTTCCCCTCATGAGGGAGCTACATATGTAGGATGACTTTCTCCAAACCTGCTTCACTGCTATTTGAAGTCCATATGATACCTCAAAAACCACTACCTATTTTTCTGTGCTCACTGAATTGGGTTTGCAGGTTCCTTACCCTGACTTATTTTTGCAGATACCATTTCTGAGATACGTGAGGTCAGTTTCTGGAAGAATTCTTCTGAGCCCACATCAGCTAATGAAATGGGGCTTTTGGGTACCCCAGCTTCAAGGGCTCCTGGAAAAGAGAGAGTTGTCTCTTCAGCAGGCAATGTCATTGGAAAGTCATCTTCTGTGGAAACAAGATCTAATTTTGTTCAACTCCTCTATTGTTTTAAACTGTGCTTGCTCACATCTCCTCCAAATCATTTACCCTTGAACAGAGACCAGTCCTGCAAAGCTCCAACAGTTCAGTTCTAAGAAAACAGGACATAAGTAGGTGATGATCAGGAAATACACAGACAATCTCAACTGTAGATCACAGAATCACAGAATCATTAAGGTTGGAAGAGACCTCTAAGATCATCAAGTCCAACCATACCTATCATTAACATATGACTAAACTATATCCCTAAGTAGAGCATCTAGATGTGTAGAGTAGGAGTAGGAGGAAGAAAATAGCTTCTCTTACCTTCTCTTGTTTCAGAGGGATGAATATCTCTGAAAGAGTGAAGCAGAGTTAAAAGTTGTACTTTTGCTGGGAAGCATCAGTATATTTCAGTGTTGGCAAGTAACATTCAGACATTAACCCTGTGATATTTTGTTTGACATTCTGCTTAGGAGATGAAAAAGTAGCAAGAGTTTTATATGACTACTTCCCAGGGCCTCAAATGATTTCAGCTCTGGTGCTGAGAGATGACTAGAAGATGTCTAAAGTGAACACTGCCTAAAAAGGACTTTTGGCCACTTTCTCCAGGGCAGAATCTGAACTGCTCCAGCTCAGCATGAGTGGCCAAGCACTTACCCCAGTGTGGTCATGATGGCTTCTGACACCATCACACGCTCCTGGGTCAGAACTTCAGCCTCTTTCACTGCAAGATTAGGGTTGAGCATTAGAGGACAGGAGACAGACAGTGTTCTTTTTATGTATTTAATGTAGGTACATTTCTAGTGGCAACTAACCAGTGGAATAGTGGATCTGCTCTTTTAGCAGCTCCTGGCCTGGGATACATGCTCCTACTCATATGATACAAATAGTTTGATCATCTCCCTTGCAGATGTAGGATTGTCCAATTTCTCTACACAGCTCAAGCTGTGCTCCTTGGTACAGTAGAAATGTGGGATGCAAGGAAGGATAACAAAAAGCTGAAGTCCTTATCAGTGCTTGCCACTTCTCCCAACCTATATCTGTCTGTCCTTCACCTTATCGTGAAGTTGTGCCAGGAGACACCCTGGAAACCTCTACCAAAGGGGAAATAAATCATTTGAACTGCCCTGAAGCAATTCTACAATGCAAAATAGCTTAGCAGAGTGAAGAACTCAAAGTAATTTTTCAAATGGTGATTTTTCCCAGTTACTTCACATTGCCTTTCTTCCTTTATTTTTCCTTTAATTTGGCTGTGCCCTAAACTTCCTTCTGTTTACACAGAAGAGTTGCTGCTCACAAGATGCTTGCCTGGCTCCAAGAAATCCAAACCATTCTAGAAGTAAAAAGTGTAGTCATTTACAAGACAAGCAGAGTCACAGCTAGGCTTGGGAACATGCATTTTTCTCCAGCTGTGATTTGATTAATTCCCTTATCAGTCATGCTTGTTCTGCTCTTAGGCACTGCACAAAAGCTAACAGAGAGAGGGTGTTTGTGTCCTAACAAGGATTTACCATCTGCGACTTCCAGGGTGGCAGTGCAGATGGACTGACCAGCCTTGTTGGTTGCAATGCATGTGTAAGCTCCACTGAACTTCTTTTTCACATCCAGCAGGATCAGACTGTGATGCATGTTGGAACTGGCAAGTTTGTAGCCAGGGGTGTCTGGTTTGATCCACAGGATATCTTCCCGAGATGATTCCTTCAGCCAAGTAATAGTTGGTGGTGGATGTCCTGAAGGGAAACAAATGCCATGAGCTTTAATGTTCTTAATGGTATTCCTTCCTTCCAGTTAGGAGCCACACTGAGAAGAAAGGCTTTTTTGATCTCTTTCCTGATACTTCTCCAAAACCAAGAGGCATAATATATATAATAAATCACACGGAATAACAAAATCATTAAGGTTGGAAGAGATTTCTAAGCTCATCAAGTCCAACCATCCCTATCACTCCCATACCACTAACCCATGGCCCTAAGGAGAGCAGCTAAATGGTTCTGAAACCCCTCCAGGGATGGTGACTCCAGCACCTCCCTGGGCAGCCTGGGACAACACTTAAAAACCCTTGCAGCAAAGAAATTCCTCCTTATAGCCAATCTAAATCTCCCCTGCTGCAACTTCAGGCCATTTCCTCTTGTCCTCTCGCTCTTAACCCTGGAGAAGAGACCTACCCCCAGCTCACTGCAACCTCCTTGCAGGGAGCTGCAGAGAGAGCTAAGGTCTCCCCTGAGCCTCCTCTTCTCCACACTAACCAACCCCAGTGCCCTCAGCTGCTCCTCAGCACACTTGTGCTCTAGAGCCCTCCCTAGCCTCCTTGCCCTTCTCTGCACACACTCCAATGCCTCTGGCTCCTTCTTGCACTGAGGAGCCCAAACCTGAGCCCAGCACTCTAGCTGTGGCCTCCCCAGTGCTGAGTGCAGGAGGATGAGCACTGCTCTGCTCCTACTGCTCACACTAGTTCTGCTCCAGGCCAAGATGCTGTTAGCTTTCTTGGCCACCTGGGCACTCTGCTGCCTCATGTTCAGTTGACTATCAACCAGCATCCCCAGCTCCTTCTGTGCCAGCACCAATCCAACCACTCTGCCCCAGGCCTAGAATGTTGCATGGGTTATTGTGACCAAAAAGAACAGAACACTTTCTACAGCACACTCGTAAGGGTGTGAATTCTGTCTGTAAAAAGAAAATTAAACAACACATCTTCATAAGACTCTGAAGTGTCATTATCCCTGTTGGGATGCACAGGAAAATGGAGGTGAAGAGGACTAAGATGCTTTTCTGTCAAGCACACAAAGTCTCTTATGAAGTTGGAAATAGAGTCTCAGACTTCAGGTAGAGGAGATGAGGTTACAATAACTTGGACAAGACTGTCTAGAACGTCTCATGAATTGATGCAATCTGAGTGTTAAGCAGAGAGGCAAGGTTACTGTCATCCACTTACCTTCAACTTTGACAGACAATGTGATGCTTGCACCTTTTTTCACCTTTTTGTTAGTAAATCTTTCTAGGAATCTTGGTGGTATCAGCTGGTCTTGGGAATCTGAAAATGACATTTCTGATGAGCCACAGTGACACTCCTCTGTGTGAGTTTAGACTACTGATAAACTACTAGGGGTTCTGTTGTCACCTGCTACAGCTTCTCTCACCTGTGCCTGAGGGCTCTTCTTTCTCATAAGGATCTGTAACACAAGGAGAAAAAACCAAAATGACAAATACAAATACCTTTCTGTGCATGACTTGAAGAAAATAAGCAGTGACTCCAGGGGATTGCTCCTTGCAGGAGATGCTACACAGATATGTTAGTTTGAGTTGTCAGAAGCCCTCAGTTTTAGTAAAATGAGCCATTAAATTTAATGAGGTTGGGCAGGAATAAAATGTGGGTTTATAAATCATAGAATCACAGAATGGTTTGGGTTGGAAAGGATCTTAGAGACCATTTTGTTCCAATTCTCCTGCCCTGGGCAGGGACACCTTCCACTAGGGCAGGTTGCTCAAAGCTCCATCCATCCTGGCCTTGTGCCACACACAGATCTCACTGCTTTAACAAGGATGTCCTTCCTGAATGGAGAGAAAATATTTGAGTAGCAATTGGGAAAGAGCAAGGCCACTCAGGTACAGCATTTAACCAGTGCTCATGCCATGCTGAAAGAGTGCAAGCAAAAAATGCATTGTTAGGGTAAGTAAATTCATTTAAAGGGCAAAATTCCTATCACAGAATATCCTGACTTGGAAAGGACCCACGAGGTTTATTCAGTCCAACTCCAAGTTGAACTAAACCCAAATTACTGAAATAGTGACTTAAGGATGTACATATTTTAGAAGGTGATCCAATGAAAGGGTTTTTTTGGTCAAGTTACATCAGTGACAACATTCAGATCCTAGAGGAGTGGCATGTCTCATCTTCAGGACACACACTAAAGTTATAGGTGAACCAAGACTGAAGCAAATCATCTTTTCTCTACAGACTTCCCCATCTCACTTGCCCAACCTTGGTAGGCTTGCTCAAGAAAAAGAACCTTACAAAATGGACAAAAAACTAACCCACTGGAATAGAGAAAAGCAAGTATCCAAAATAGTCCAATAGCTACCTCTGACAACCAGCCTGGCTGAGGAGTATGCAGAACCAGCAGAGTTGATGACAAATATGGAGTACTGGCCAGCATCTGCCTTGCTGACGTCACGGATCTCCAGGGAGTGGAATTCCTGCTTGTCAGTCTTCAGGATGCGATCCGAGGCCTTCAGGGGCTGTCCATTCTTGAACCAGTAGAGACGAGGCTGGGGGTACCCTGCCAGCAGCAGAGACACAGACAACAGAATGCATTGGCAACATCTCCAAACAGGCAGAACCTTCTGAGCAGGAGCCAAGGAATGCTCAGCTCTGCCCAGGGATGGTACTTCAAGGATTTCCCCAATTAGGAATGACTGCAAAGTCATGAAATCCTGTCTATCTGTTAAAGTTCTCTCATGTCTCCTCTGTTTCTGGTAATCCCCATACTGGCTTCATGGACAAATGTGTTCCAGGTGGGAAAGAGAACCCTTAGGTCTGACTTGCAATGGACATAAAGAGAAAAGTTGAAATCAAAACAGTTCTCATCCTTTTGATAGGCAGAAATTGGAGGAAACAGGAGAATCCCTACCTCTCCCTATCACAGAGAGTCAACACCAGGAGGATGAGTTTCTAAGTTTTAGGTTGTGGCACCAAGCTCCTCCTAGGAGTAAGGGCAAGTTCAGGACTGTTTCACTTCCTAAAGAGAATGAAGGACACCGTCACTAGATTTTTTTTTCTTTATTATTCCTTATGGGTCCTCCACAATGTGCTCAGAGAATGACAGGACTCAGGTTTCAGAGGTGCCCACCAGCAATTATTCCTGGAGACAGACCCAAGAGTGAGCCAATCTGCCTACACCTGCTGCACAAGTCAGTGTTCACCAGTGTGAACATGTTCTTCTGGCTGCTTTGTGCAAACACCAAGGGCTGGGGTCAGAACTACAGCAGTTCAAGGTGACAGCAAACCTGGAACCACTGACAGTGCTCCCCTCACCTTTCACTTTCAGGTGAAATTTAGCCAGTGATGCTCCAGGTGCCACATGAATATCATGAAGCTCATCAAAGATCTGGGGCAGTTGCTCCTCCTCGGTAGTGGATTCCTCTTGTTCTCGGCTAAGAAACAACAAGAGAGAAGAAGCTCAGCAAGTCAGAAAATAGTTTGGAATCAGAATCACCTGGTTTAGGTTAATTCAGTCTGTGGATTTTGTCATCATGACACCACCTTCAGCATTGTATGACATTAAAACAAGGACAAGAGGAAATGGCCAGGGAGGTTTAGATTAGATATTAGGAAGAGTTTCTTCACTGAGAGGGTTATCAAGTCTTGTCCCAGGCTGCCCAGGGAGGTGCTGGAGTCACCATCCCTGGAAGAGTTCAAAAAAGTGTGTAAGTATGGTGCTTGGGGCCATGGTTTTGTGATGAGCATGGCAGTGTTGGGTGGATGCTTGGACTCCATGACCTCAGAGGTCTTTTCCAATCATAATGATTCTATAATTCTAGAAGCAATACCATGAAGCAATAACCCAGGCTGACCTGAAGGCAGCCAGAGCAAGTTTGCACCTAATGAATGTTATTTTACCACAGCTGGTCTGGCTGTTCCTTTATGACACTGATAGCAAAACCAGGCCTGACATCAACATACATATTTGATCTTCTCAAGTCAGAAGATAGAAAGATGCAGAGTTCAACCTTTTACCTTGAAATGTATTCTTTGGCACTGTAGTAAGAAGATGTCTCTGTTGCATCTGCTGCTGTCTCATAGTCAGTGCTGGTCACTGTTGAATGGAGAAGGAAGTATTTGCTATAACATGAGCTTTGAAACTGGTTTTCTTACTATAAATGTACTTCCCCTCCTAATCTGAGTGATTGGCAGGTCGATTCCACACTGCTACTGCAGCAGGATCCCACACATCCCTTATGGAAGTTAGGATTAGGATTATGGAGAACACCTCTGTTTATCTGAAAGCTTTGCTCTGAGCATTGTTTTAGGGTGGACAAAACACAAGTGAAGCCAAGAGGTTTGAGAATGAAACTTTCTTGTTTCTTGGAATAGGCTTGAGTCTTGCAATAGGCTGCCCAGGACAGTGATGGATTCACCACCATCCCTCTGGAGGGGTTTAAGAAACATTCAGATGTGGTAATCAGGGCCATGGGTTAGTGGTATGGTAGTAATAGGAATGGTTGGACTTGATGATCTTAGAGGTCTCTTCCAACCTTTGTGATTCTGTGGGCAACACTTTGGGTATTTTTCTTGGGAAAAAAACCATTCCTACCCCTTTTGGTGGGATCCTTCCCCTTGGTTATTCTACAGTCATTTTGGAGACTTACAGTCCACTCGAAGCTCAGCCTTGGTTGAAGCAACTCCCATGTTGTTTTCAGCGAGGCAACGGTAGACACCCATGTCAGTGGGGACCACAGCAGTGATGATCAGCTGGTGGCACCCTTCCTGGTCCTCGTTGATCATGTAATGATCATTCTCTTCAAGAGCTTTCCCATCCTTGAACCAGCGAACCGTGGGCAGGGGCTTGCCAACCACTATGCAGTCAAAGCTGACTGGGTAGCCATCCTGGACCTCTTGGTTTTGGAGCTCAGTCATGAACATGGGAGCTAAAGCCAGGGTGGTTAGGAGAGAAGAAAGGAAAAACTTGGTGGTGTTACAGGATCTATTTTAAGAGCATTGCTGCTCAATGCCTGAAGACTTCTGGTTTCTAGTTTGTTTTAATGGCAGAGGAATCTCTTTTCTCCATGGAAACAGTCAAGGAGAAACTTCCTGACAAACTCCGTGAAGATATTCCATAACACCATAAACACTGCAATGCTACAGCTGCAAACTACCCATTGTCTCTCTTCCTTGCCTTGCCAAAATGCCTTGTCACCCTCAGGACTGCTCTGAAAGCTGTTTCATTTATTTCAGTATAATAATAGTAACATTTATGGCCAGCACAAGTCTGATGAGGTGCACCTGAGGAAACTAGGGTTGTTCTTCCTGGAAAAAAAAGAAGGCTCAGGGAAGACCTTATTACTGTCTACAACTACCTGAAAGGAGGTTGGAGTCAGATGGGGTTGGTCTGTTTTCCCAGGTAATGAGTGATAGGACAAGAGGAAATAGTCTCAAGTTGCACCAGATGAGGCTTAAATTGGATATTAGGAAAAATTTCTTCCCTAAAAGGGTTGGCAAGCCCTGGCCCAGGCTGCCCAGGGCAATGGTGGAGTCACCATCCCTGGAGGGATGTAAAAGATATGTAGATGTGGTGCAGAGGACCATGGTTTCATTGTGACCTGGCAGTGCTGGATAACAGTTGGACTTGATGATCTTAAAGGTCTTTTCCAACCAAAACAATTGTGTGATTCTATTTTATTGTAGTAGGGAATATTTCTATTGTGAAACCAGTTTTGTAGGTAAGCCAATACTTCTCAACCTCCTTCATCACTAACTTCCCTCCTCTCTCTCAACATGAAAAGGAATTAAAAAAATCATCAATTTTCCTAAAAGTGCAAAGTTTCCAGAGAAATGTCTGCACCAGACCAAAACAATAAAAGGGCATTTTAGAAGTTATTTACCATTGACAAGGCAACACTGTGACCTTTCCAGCTGTCTTGGCAAAGAATAAGCACGTTTACCTCACCTACCTGTATCAGAAGTCAGCAGTGGTGGAGGCCTCACAAGTGATGGTGCAAACTTCCCATGGGTGGGTGGTGTTGCTTTCCCAATGCGCAATTCGATTTTTTTAGGGCCTTGTTCTAAAATGTCAATGTCCACAGGAATTCCCAGAGCACCAAACATCTCTCTGAAGCGAGTGGCAGCACTTTTTGCCTCAGCCAGGACTTCGAACTTGATGTAGATGTACTGGTCATCCTCACGATATGTCTGATGGTCAACCACCTCTACGTCCCCTTCGTCTGCGCTGACAAAGAGCTCTTCCTCCACATCAGAGATCTCTGTTGAGATCTTGGCCCTGAAAAGCCTGTGAAGTCTCCTTCCTGCTTTACGGAAAGCATCATCCAACTCACTGCCAGAGGAGCTCTCTGTCTCACTGTCAGGGCTTTGTTTGACTTGCTTCTCCTTAGGAAGAGCTTGAGGTTCCTGAGCACCAATAACCACCTTAGCACTGTGTGAGACTTTGCCAAACTTATTGGATGCCTCACAGGTGTATTTACCTGCATCTTTCCTGTCCAGGCCAGTGATAATCAAAGAGCAGGTCCCATCACTGTAGCTGTCTATGTGATAGTAGCGACCATCCGAAAGCTCCTGCCCATCTTTCAGCCAACGCACTTTCATGTCACTTTTGCTGAGGGCCACACACTCCAGGTGGAGAGTGCTTCCAGGCTCACCAGAGAAATCTTTGAAGGTCTCAGTGAACACTGGGCACTCTTGTTGCTTGATCTCTTTCCTGACTTTGTAGCCTTTGAAAGCAGCTTGGATCTTCACAGCAGCTTTGTTCATGGAAGGATCGTCTAAGTCTGGCAGTTCTGCTTCAGCTGACTTGGCAGCTGGGGCAGCCACAACAGTTTCCACATTGGTTTTCTCCCACTGCTTCCATAATTTGCCTGTGGAGATGGACTGAACCTTGCTGGTAACACTGACACTTGTCTTCCCAGCTTTCTTGAGGTAATTTACTAGTGAAGGAGTCCCAGCTCTAGACTCATCATCTGAGCTTGTGAAAGAGAAATCTGCTTCTCCTGTCCTGGCCAGCTCATCACATGTTGAGTACTCCTCTGAGTAGTAGTGAGACATCTCTGCTTCCTCTTTCCTCAACTTCTGAAGCTTCTCATCCTCTTCAGGCACTTCACTGATGGAGTCCAAGGTAGGCTCCCGGCTCATACGGCGTTTCTTGGCCAGGGCTTCCCACAGGAGGTGAAGATCTCCCTCCTGAGCTGCCTCAGGGGGCAAGCTGGGCTGGACATGGCCATCCACCAGCTCTTCTGGTTGGCTTCCAGGAGTTGCTTCCCTGGCAACCTCTTTTAGCATTGCCACTGTGGGAACTGGGGAGAATTGCATTGATAGGTTAGAAGACAAAGCCTGTGAGTAAGCTTTGAGAAAGCACATGGAAATGTTATTCTAAAGGCTGGGCAGAAGAGGACCAGAGGCATTTAACTAAGCATTCTCTTGAGTATAAAACATGAATTTAATATAACTGGAGATGGTCCTGAGGAACGTGTCCTAAATGACCCTGCTTTGAGCAGGAAGGTGGACTACTCTATCTTCAGAAGTCCTTTCCAAACTCAACAGTCATATGATTCTACACATGCCCTTAAAACACAGACAAAACATTTTTTTTTTTTTTTTTACTCCTCACATATTTGGGCCCAATAAATAAATTTCTAACCTTTATGAATATTGCAGTCAATGAATATCTGGTTAAGATTTTCAGTGAAGCTTGGAAATTCACTCAGGTTCATCCTATTTTACAGTTAGGCAGGGCTTCACTGACTGGCTTAGATACATCTCCACTGGTGCTAATGGGAGCTGAGACTTCTACCTCATCTGGAGGTATCTGCCTGTAGATACTTTGGTTTAGATGTGTTTATATCTGAAGGTTGTGACTCACCCTGTAGGACCCTTGCCTCTGCATAGTGCCCAATTCTTTTGAGATGCCCTAGGCTGTCTGGGACATCCTCTTGTGGCTCTCAGATAATAGATAGGACCTTCTCTGGGGCCCTCTGGAGAAGGGTATGGAGCCATAGGGTGATATCTTGAAGTGCCTCAATGGCACTAGATGCCTGTGTGTGGGCCACTGAATCCTACAGTAGGGACACAATTCAGCTTCCATAGTGCCATTTGGGATGTCTAGGAGAAAGGGGACAGGAGGCTGGCAGATACCATGCAGGACATAGAAAAGAGCCCTCACTTTCTGAAGTGGCAGCTGAAGGCCAAGGAAGAAAACCAAAGACATCTCAACTTGGAATTCCAGTCCAAGCTGTGTTGTTCCTCCCACTTTAAATATCTGACACAGGAAAAGGAGTTAACAGTTGGACTCAATGACCTTAGAGTCAACCTTATGTATGGATACGTATGGCTANAGGATTCTAGGAACATGGGTATCACTCCCCACACTTTCCCGTGGGCAATGAGTTTAATGCTCCCTCTGCTGTGGGCACAGTTATGGCACCAGGGGCCACAGGAGACCACAAGGGATTTTCAGACTGTGTCTAGAGTCAACCTTAACAATTCTATGAAATCTTATCTGAGCAGTTGAAAGCTGTTAGGGATTCAGAAACACACTGGGCAACACCCAGCAGGAGGAGAACAATTCTTTGTGCATTTTAGACACAGCTTGCAAGAGAAAACGAATTCCAGTCCAAGCTATGTTGTTCTCCCTGGATGTCCATAAGCAGAATGGATTGAAAATCACTCTCCGTACCTTCAAGAGACAAGCTGGCAACTGATTTGACTTCAGGAGAAAGCATGCAGGTGTATGTGCCCTGGTCTTCAGGTTTAAAGGCACGGATGATGAGTATCTGCTTTTTCCCATCAGAGAGGATCTCATATCTCCCTCCAGCTTGTATTTGTTCTTTTCCTTTGAACCATGTCACTCTCTCTTCAGTTTCACTGGACAATTGGCACTCCAAGCGAGCCACCTCCCCTTCTGCCACTGACCCTCCCACCAGGGGATGGGTGACTGCAGCTGGAGCCTCTGGAATTGAAAAACCAGTGAATTAACACGCAGAACATATCATCAGCTGGCTTTAAGGCCCTGGATACCACTCCATAAACTATCCAAGCACCCCTTCCTTCATTTATAGATTATCTATTGCAGACAACCAAAGGACACAAACAACAATGACTGGCAGCATCCAAAATTTGCACTTCCAAAGGTAACACCAAAATAACTTCCTAAGCTCTCCCAGCTCCATTCCAATACAGACATGCAAAAGTGATTGCTGTTTTTCACATTCCTGTGCTCATTTGTTGATCTTCCTTTACCCATCACCAGTGCTACACATTCTAGATCTTAGTGGTTAGAAGAGAAGCTGGTCTGAGGGAGATAAGGAAGAAACAATAGCAGGATGAGGGGACCACTACCCAAGGTTCCTTGGGTTTGTTGTAGACACAGTCAACCTGTGCAGAGTTCTCAGGGTCCAGCTGACACACTGGCTGTGGTTATGTTGCAAAAAGATAACTTATTAGTGTTATTATTCTCACTTGAAGGAATTTGTTGGGCAGCTTGGCTCCCACAGTAAAACCTGCAAGAAAAGGAAGATTGAGGGAGTGGCTCTTCATCCCATTGTAGCTTCCAAACTACCACCAACAGACAGCTTTGTCCTCCAGCATTTCTTTGTGGAGGTTAGTGAAAAAGAGAGAAAGCAATGAGAGAGAAAGATGGGTGAAGAAGACAACACTGCCCACCCTCCACACAGGGACCAGGGTGTCACTTACTCCAAATGCATTCCAACATGCCCCTTTGGACACATCCCATTCGAACTCCACCAGCAAAGAAACTCATGGTGATCAGACAACACATGGAGGCAGTGCAGGCTGCAAGACAGCTTGATGGAGTTTGGAGTGCTGAGTACTAACACCACAGCAGGTTTTGCTCATGGCAGCCCAGAACAACTATTCCAAGCTCTTTCTCCTCTATTGCCTTGGCAGCAAAGCACTGAAAGATCTTGCAGAGTGAACTCTTCTGCCTGGAAGAGGTGAAGCAGGCATGCCATGCCAAACACAAGGTCTAGAGCAGTTTGCAGTCCTCCCTGGGGCCATGTCTCCATTCTCACCTAGCCACACTGCCTGAGGGAAGTGCACCGGCTCGCTGGCCCCCGCTCTGTTTATAGCTGACACACGGAATCTGTAGGGTTCCCCTGGAGTCAGATCATCCACCACAAACTCTGTCTTGGGAATAATGCCCTTGCTGCAGGACTGCCAGCCGACACCTGGGATTTTCCTCTCCACATTGTAGCCCAGGATGTCACAACCGCCGTTGCTCGACGGCTTGTACCAAGACAGAGTGACAGAGTGGCTGCTCTTACTTACAACTTCTGGTTCTTCAGGTGGATCAGGGCGGGCTGAAGGCACAACACGATGTATGACATGAGGAATAACACTTTATACTGCAACAACCAAGAGCCTTCTACAAGCAATGAGAGGGAAACACAACAGATCCAACGTTTGCCTTACAGCAAAGCTGAGTGGGTGCATAACCATGTCAGTGAGACATACCTGTGTGATTTCTCCTTTGTCTGCCCTGATCTGCACTGCTAATGACAAACATTCACTTTCCAACTGTCCTCTCACATATTTAGTGTCACATATCGCTGTGTTTGTTTTTTTTCCTGCTGCTTTGCCCCCACATAATTCACTTGTAGATCACCCTCAGCTGTTCTTATGATCAAGGAGCTTAGCTGAAAACTTGAAGTACATTTGGTCTACATTTATTTCAGGTCTGGCTTTAATGGAAATCAAATTATTGTTGGACTCCAAAGTAATTCTATAGTATTGAATAGCAAGTCACTCAGCTCCTGTGTAATTGCTATAGATGTCAGAGCATCAGACAATAACAAACAAGTAATGGGAATGCTCTAGTGTCCTACCAGACTGGCTACTGAGGATCACACACAGTACACTGGAAAATGCTCCTCACCTAATTTATACTTTGGCTTAGAAGACAGAGATAATTGTGTTAAGTCTTCAAGTTCAAGGCATTTACCAAGTGAATGACCCTCCTCAATGTACCAGTCCAAGAAATCAAAGGAAATAAGGTAATCAGCCAGTTCCTTAATTGTGGACACAACAAACAAAACAGAAAACTTTCTCCTGCTCTGGCAGGGGGGGTGGACTAGATGATCTTTCTAGGTCCCTTGCAACCCCTGGCATACCATGATACTGTGATACTATTTTCAGCCAAATTTCATACAGAAAACTCATCAACAGGAGGAGTTCACAACAGTATTTTGCAGTTCCTAAAATGCAGGTGTCCAAAATAAGGTAACACTCTTTTAGATCTCTCAATGTCCAATTGCTTTTGGTGTCAGAGATCTCTGAAGTCTCAGAAATCATTAGAAATCATTAGTCTAATGGATAGTCAATCAGTGACTCTTGACCATCTCAGTTACAGAGTACAGCTAAAGCACCTTAAATTACCTCCTACCCATTGCTTGGGTTGTACTGCAATGACCATTTCTGGGTGACCCAGCTCTGCCACCATGGGAAGCAGCCAGACCTTGAGTGCTGGAACAGACATTGATGAGTCATTGGTCCAACCTATCCCACAAAGCAATTAGGCAACTATTATCTTTTCTACTTGCAAAGTACTCCAAGAGCTATTAACTCTTGTATCTCTGAACTACAGGGTGTGTGCTTCATGGATGTCACCCGCGTGAGGATTGTAGTATACAACTCATTCATCTGCAAAGCTGATCGCCCTTCGCTTGAGCAGATCTCAAAGGATTCTCTGCTGTCCTGGATAGTTTTTCCATATGCAATCTAGTTCAGCTCCCTGCTGTACCCATGTTTACTGAGCTTGCTGTTGAACTCTGAGTAAATTGGTTTCCGTTACCTTGCATGTTACATTTTACAAAAGACTGCAGCTAAAGCAAGCTGGTGAACACCTCTACCATCACTAGCCTGATATCATTTTCTTCTGAAATGGTGGATTATTTCTGTTCAAAGAACACAAGTTGCCCAGCAGCATCTTCTCAGACTAAGAACACTAGCTTGGGACATGCAAGGCAGAGAAAAGAATCAGCACAAAGATTAGAAAATTCAGTCTTGTAGCTCAATATCAAGATTTCAGGTGCCACTGGGCTAGAAGGACAGAGCCTTACCTATCACAGATAACTTGGCTGATGCAATCGCTTCCCTGGAAGCAAAGGTCACCTCTCCAGAATGATGCAGTTGGGCTTTCTTCAGAGTAAGTTTGTATTGGTTTCCATCAGCTTGTATCTGCCAGTCCTCATCCGACTGGATCTCGACGTCATTATGATACCAAGAAACTTCCTTCATTGGCACAGCCTCACTTAGAGCACAGCTGAATGTAGCCTTCTGCCCTGGAGAGACTTGCACATCCTTGAGGGGCTGCAAGATGTGCAGGCGCCATCCTGCAGAGGAACACAGGTAAGGGAAGCCCTTTGCTTAGAACCATCTTGGGGGGAAGAGACCTTGGACATCATCAAGTGCACTTACAAAAACAAATCCAAGAAAGATTTTGTGTTTCTGTTGAAGTTCTGGACAATCTGGTCTTGGAAACCAAGGAGATCAATAGAAGGGAGGTTGTGTATATCACTAGCACAGAAAGTATCACTAGGGAATGAAACTTTCCAAGGCTTTCAGCAGCAAAACCCAACCTAGCAGTGTCCTTCTTGCCCAAGCAGAAGAAAACCATGATGGAGACACAATTACTATGACTGAGGATGGCTGTTCTTTTACTCTGTAAGGGCCTCCCTCACAGTGGTCTCCAGTGACAGCATAAAATACAAGGATACAGAGATTATTTTGCTACTCTCTCATCTCTAGAGCCTTGGAGTACCTATGAACACAACCCAACTCATCAGAATAACAACAACTCCATGACAGTCATTTGTTGCTGACTCACTGCCAACTGATGCTGCTTATAGCCATGGCACAGAACCACACAATGGGTTAGGTTGGAAGTGACCCTGAAGATCATCCAGTTCCAATGATGCTACTTATACTAGATCAGGTGGTCCACTAAACTAGACATGGCATAAGGAACAAGAAAAAAGGGAAAAGGTAGAAGATCATCCATTGATTGTGTGGAAAGATTTAGGTAAGAACCAAGCAATAAATGCAAATTTTCCTCAATGCCACTGACTATATATTCCTGATTCATTTGTCCTTTCCAACCAGAAGCTGAATACCGTCCCTTGAGAAGTGCTTGGGTTACCTTTCACTGTCAGGAAGGCTGAGGTCACTGCATCACTGCACATAAAAGTCACCCTGCAGCTGTCCTGGGGAGTTAGGTTCTTCAGCAGCAGAATATGTCTAAGTCCATTTTCAAAGTAAACCATCTCAGTGTTCTCTGTAGTTTTGGCAGGTTCATCATCAATCAGCCAGTTGTAGTTGTAGCACTCGGGCTTGGAAAGGTAGCATTCAAAGAGAGCTTCCCCTCCTTCCACAGCTTCCACGTTCTCCAAGCCTTGGACAATGCTGTTCTTGGCTAGCAAAGAAGGACAAAGAAGAACATTAATTGCTTAGCCATGCTTAGTTGAATATTAACAAGCCTTGGACCACTGGATGATTCCCACTGCTGGCAAGCTGATGGAAAAGGTGTGGATATGATAAAGTGTGCTTGTGGGTTTAGATATTCATTTCAGCCATGCTCTAAGACACCATTTTCAGTAGTGAGAGAGTTTAAAAATCATGTTAAAAAAACTCTAGGACCTCAAGCACTTCCTCTAGACTTCCTCCAGAAACCTAACTTCTGTTTCTAGAAACAAAGACAAAAATGGTGGTGTTGATATGATCAATAGGTGACAGGAAGGGATAGTTCAGGAAGATAAAGCATAATCCAGTTCCTTCTGTAGCAAAGTAGAGAACATTGGCCACAGATCTCCCAGGCAGTGCAATTATCACAGCTGGGGAGTGGGAATCCCCTGCCAGCTCCTGATAACATCCTAACCAATGCAAAAGAACATCACAACTGCCACAGCAATAGCTACTGTCACCTGAGTTAACAACATCTCTGCAAGGCTGGAAACACAGAAATGGTTAAAACCTGCATTACAAGCATTTTGAAGAGCAAATTTCTGAATTCTTACAAAACCTTGGTGATAAGGTATTTATCATCTCAGGCCTGTGTTGTCAGAAGCATGCACAGATCTCCATGCCCCCTTGGACCTCAGAGCCATGCATCAATTGGCTTTGTACCTAAGCAATTCAATGTGAGCTGGTGTGAGTGAAATCTTACTTGGGTTAGAGCAGCTAGGAGGGCAAAGGACATGCACAGTGGGGACAGAAGGTTGAGTAAAGACAGTTGATACAAACACCCTACAATGGTCAGCATGATCTGGAATCTAAACCCACACCCTGAGACACTCCTGCTTTGATCTCTATAGCCATCATCTGGAACTGTTCTAAGCAGAAAAGCAGCAGCTCAACAACTTAAAACCCAACAAAAAACCTAAACCAAACCTCTTCATTATTTATTAAAATAATTCTGTCTTTTATAATAATCTTGGTACTTAAGGAGATCAAGGAGGGCTTTGAAAATCCTTGGAGAATATATCATTTTCTAAGTGATGTTTTCCCTAACAGCCAATTGCAAATCCAGCCTCCTCTGGAGTGCTTTTAGATGATGTTCATTAGCATCTTCATAATTGCCCAAATGGAAAGTGCTTATCAGTGTAAAAAATACCACAATCAGTAATGCCCTGCACTTCTCTCTTCATAACCCTGGGTGAGCAAGAAGGTAAAATTGCCTAACAAAACACAAATATTCAGAAATCAAATCAGAGCCATTGCTCTTGCTGATCACATTAATTCACCTAGTGACCAAACCCAATAATTCTGTACACAGCAGAGAAAAAAAAAAAAGGGAAGAAACATCAATATAAAACCCAAAATCTATTGTTAAATCTTCTATTTACTGTTTCTCAGGGCCCTTCACAAATGCTGATGCCAAGTGAGAAGCTACCATAGCTTCTCAAGCTGATGCCAGGCTACCTTAGCTTAGGTGAAAATAAGATGAAATCCCACAGTATCCATTAGGTTTTAAGGCCCACTGTGTTCAAAAAGCATTCTGGAACAGCAAAAAGGGCTCTTGGTATTCTTTTGGACCAACAGGACATCTATGATTTTACAGTAACTCAGCAGAGCACATCCCATGGCAGTGATGTTCCAGTTCATTGCAGAAGAGTTGTGATGTGTGAGTGGTGAAATCATGGAATGGTTTGGGTTGGGAAAGACCTTTCAAGGTCATCTAGTCCAACCCCCTGCAGCCAGCAGGGACATCTGCAACTAGAGCAGCTTGCTCAGAGCCACAAACAACCTGGCCTGCAATGGTTCCAGGGATGGGACATCTGCCACCTCTCCACGTGAGTGAGTGCTCCAGCGAGGTGCTGCACTGTCACAGCAGTTCCCTCTAGCTCCCAACTCCTTTTGTCATCATTACCAGCACTGAAGTGAACACCAAAGAGTGGGTAGCTGATGTGTCACTTATTGTGAGGTGCTGTCATGATTATTTTCCACCTCTTATTTGGAACCCATCATAGTCTTCCTCTTTGGCCAGCAGACCTCACCTTGAACATCAAGTGTAGCCATCACTTTGGTGCCTTCAGCTTCACAAGAATAGATGCCAGTGTCTTCTGGGAGCGTAGGTGTAATTTTGAGCATGCTTACATTCCAGTCCTGCTCGATAATCACTCGCTGCCCATCTGCATGTATTTCCTGATCATTTTTCTTCCATGTGGCGTGCACTGGCCTAGAATATTGGCATATGAACTCTGCTGTGCCATCTTCATCAACAGTTATGTCCTGCATGGGACTGACCACTTCAATGGTTGGATCTGTTAACCAACACGTCAGGAAGGACATGCATTAGTAGATCCTCATGGACATTGCAACTGAGATTTGATTGTACTGTATTTTTTGGCAAGCACAGAGCCTGTGGTGAGCAAGCAGAGTGACAGTGCAAGCAGGAAGCTGCCTGGCCACACCAGGAATTAGCAGTTTAGTCTGTGCTGCTGTCAGCATCAAGCAGGATTGAGGCAAAATTGGCATATTAGAAAACAACTGCCACACTGGGAAATTGGCCACCAGCAATTAAGGCTTGAGCTTTAACAGTCCTGAAGGTGAACTTCTGTGCTGGGATTCCCTCCAGGCTTACTTTTCCTCCAGGTATTGTGAGACCCTCTAGACTAGGAAACACTGGATGTGAAACACCTTTGCTTCCCAGAATGTGGCAGAAGAGAAAGTCTGAGATGGAGGAGTACAATGGATGGGCTGCTGGGGCTGGTTCCCTGCAACACTCAACTTTCACATGGCAACAGGAAAATGCCACAAAGTCTACTGGAGGCTCCTTGTATGAGCCAACTGCAACCATTCCTTGGAAAGAAATGCAATACTCAAGTGCAAATACTCATTCCTCTCCCGTGGTGATGATGGCTCCATCTCAGGAGTCAGTGGCAGAACAAGGAACAAAGCTCCAGGACAACTGTAACAAAAAAGGGGACTTCACAGGAGCCAGGAACTTGCTGGTTTGATTAACCTTGTGTTCCTCTGCAGCAGAGACAGAGACACAGCTCAGGGTAAAATAACATGGTTTCCTTTACAGTAGCTGGGCTAAAGATGCAACATGAACCATTGCAAGTTCAACTCGAGTGCCCATGAGATGCTGGAAGCAGCCGGGTGTGCAGCTCCTCTGAAGAAGGTGAGATCCATGAGGCTGCTTTTAAGCATCTACTCTTTCTTTTAAAGGGCAACTTCTGCTTCTCAGGAGGCAGCTGTAGAGTACAGTAGAGAGACCTAACCTCAAAACATTGTGAGCTTTCAAACCAGCCAAGGAGTCCCTTCTGAGGCTGCAGACTGGGCTCTACCTTCATGCAGCTGCAATGTACATACTGGAAAGGGAAATCTCAATGAAGTCTGACAATGGAAGTCTCTGTGCAACACCTTTCTCAGCACCACTAGGTCAGATACTCCCCAAAAACTGGTAGGGCTACAATGGGACATAAAAAGATGATAGGGAAAGATGATATATGCCCTTCTTTTTCAAATAGTTGTTCTGATCATAAGCCAGAGAGAATAAACTCTACTGGACCTCCATCTGGAATGCTCCTCTTCAAAGTGATGCATCAGGCTGAGGATGTGGGATGCTACTGGCAAACCTTGGGAAGCAAATGTCCACAGTTTTGCCTGTGTCTTTTGGCAAGTTGGTTCAAGGCTTGATGCTGCTCTCTGAGGCTCCTCCCTCTCTCCCTCCTTGTGTCTGCATGTGTGTTTATGGAGAGGAGGCATCAATGGCAGAGAATGGAGATGTTCTGATTATACCAGGACTAGAAGAAGCAAAGGCATCTGTGCAGCTGGAGAGTGTAATATTGTCTCCTTTCATAAGATGCAGTTGTGCTCCTCACAGCAAATGTCACCTGGGGTCTTGGAGAAGGAAGTTGTCCTGGTTCCACTGGCCCATTGCTCTTTGATATTGCTAGCCCAAGACCTTGGTGGCCCTATTCACCCATGCAGGATGGCAGAAATCTCCTTGGGATTTAGGAGCCACCATGTACCCTGGAGCCTGTGATTCCTGCCCTGTCCAAGGGGTCGGAAAAAGGCAGCAGCTCCTTCAACCCTTGCCATTTCCCCTGTGCCCTTAGGTGAAGATGCCTTTGTGCTGGGCCACTGCAAGAGGGCAGTTGTAGGGTATGGATGTTGGGAGGGTCTGACAAGAAAAGCTGCCAGGAGATCTCACCTATTACAGAATACATCCAGTGACAAGTATGCCAGGTGAATGGGGCATGTGGAGCAGAGAAAGACAACTTCTTCCTTTATGGAGAATAAGCCATGGACAGCTAGATAGACTGAAATGCCTCTAGTTCAAAGACAGGGCTACTTTTAAACTTCTGGACAACATGTGCACAGGGCTGGATGTTACTACAAGGACAGGTAGAATTTTCCTAGTGTTTTCTGTTTCTGTTCAGTCAGGTGTTACTCAGCTCAGTGTAACTGGAGTGTTCTCTAAATATCTTTCTCATCCTAGTCCAGTCATAGTCATGTATTGCTGTGACTCAGGTGCACATGAAAGGAATCTGATCTTAAAGGAGGCACAAAACCCCCACAGACATATGAGAACTAGCATGAGTGGTGAGTTTGGACTGGATATCTCCACAGGTCCCTTCCCACACCAAAGATGCTGTGATTCTGTGAAATGAACACTTCTCAGAAGCCCTTTTGATTTGGCTGAGAACATCTAATGATGCATTTCTTTTTCATTTCTGTTTTAGACCCACTGAATTTCTTTGCCTACAGAGCTCAGAACTAGGTTCTGTCCCTGAAAGTGTGAAACTCAGTATCAGTACAAATGAAGATGAGGTTGGTGGGGTTTGCACATGATGTTGTTGCTGCATCATTCTGACATGAGGCAGAAGTGACCTGGCATTTCATCTCTACAGAGGGTTAAATTCTGTGAATGAACAAGGGACACATTATCCAGAGGAGGAGACACTGACCACTGACCACAGTTCCATACAGTGGATCATTCCTGCTGTGGGAGGCAGTTACAGTTATGATAGGCAGAACCCTTAACCTTTAATATCTTCATCTATACAAATCCCTTTTCCAAGAAAGGAAGAAATGTCACTTTTGTCTGAAAAACCACAGCTTTTGCCAATGGCTATAGAAGGACTGGATGTGAAGGAGCTTGCTGTATCAAGTCTGGAGCTCTGTGTTATTTGCAGCATGCAGCTACCCTTACCAAAGGAGAAGAATGCTTAGTCAACAGACCAGAGAGCTTTGCAAGTGCAGGGATGACCATTACTATTCTGGCAGTTCAAAACAGGAAAAGGCTCATTTTGTCACTGTTACCCCAATGTCTCATACTATTCAGTTTCCAGGAAGAACTCTGGAGCCAAAGTCTTGTCTTGGGAATGTGCTTGAGCTTAGTGCCTGTAGCCTGGGGATGGAGCAGCACAGTGCTAGCTTTCATAGAATCAAAGAATGTTTTGGGTTGGAAGGGACCTTTCAAGGTCATCCAGTCCAACCCTCCTGCAATGAGCAGGGACATCTTCAACGTGAGCAGGTTGCTCAGAGCCCCAAACAACCTGACCTGGAATGGGACATCTCCCACCTCTCTGGGCAACCTGGGCCACTGTCATTTTGTACATTTGCAGCTTTGTATTTGGTGGCATTATAAAACCACTTGAGGGGATGATAATAAACAAATCAAGTGCTATCACAATGGTCAAGAGGGGATGAAGCTCTACTTAGATGCCAGGTGAAAGTAGCAGCCCTGGCCCTGCAACACTTTCTCATTTGAACCACTCAAAATATATCAATAAATAAATGGATGTGGTTGTACCTGTAGGACTTCAGACATGAGTATGGATGACTGGAGAAGAGGAGGCTCAGGGGAGACCTTAGCTCTCTCTACAACTCCCTGCAAGGAGATTGCAGTAAGATGGGGGTAGGTCTCTTCTCCAGGGTTAACAGGGTGAGGACAAGAGGAAATGGCCTCAAGTTGCAGCAGAGGAGGTTTAGATTAGATATAAGGAGAAACTTCTTTCCTGCAAGGGTTGTTAAGTCTTGTCCCACGCTGCCAGGGAGGTGCTGGAGTCACCATCCCCGCAGGGGCTTAAGAAACATTTGATTGCTGTGCTTAGGGCCATGGTTTAGTGGCATGTTAGTGATAGGTATGGTTGGACTTGATCTTCCAACCTTAATGATTCTGTGATTCTGTAGAGGATTGCAGGACCCAGAGGAACTGTGAAGGGGTTTAGTAAGGGTAGCCTGGAAGGCAGAAGCGCTAGTGCACTGAGCGAGTCCAGAGGGGGCCACGTCTGTCTCTCTAACAACAAAATACCTTTGACTAATAATTTAGCTGAAGAGATAAGGGAGCCAGCTCTGAAGGTGACAGTGCCTGAGTCGTGGCAGGCCACGTCATTTAGGGTTAAAGTGTGGATCATCCCATCGCGCTCAGAGATTTCAGTCAGGAGGTTGTTGTGCAGGGGAGTTCCATCCAGCCACCACTGCGCGCTCCTCACGCCCGGCGGTGAGAGCTGGCAGCTGAAGGTGGCTGACTCACCCACAAAGACGGCTGTGTTCTTTAAACCAGACACTATCACTGCTGCTTCTTCTGTGTCACACAGCAACACAAGGTGCCAGAGGAGAACAAAAGCAGAAACACACATGTCACTTCCTGTAGAAGTAGCCCAAGCAAGTTGACCAGGAAAGTTAAACTTGTAATACTGTGCTGAGGGGGAAAAAGGCTTCAATTTTCTTTAAGGACTTTAGAAGCCATCTTCCTTCCTTCCTTCACCTGCTTGCAAGCACAATGTCTGTGCCTGAAAACACTCTTTCACTCCATGACCATGTCATGACTGGTTCTCCTGTGTGTTGAAATAATCTGCACTGAGTGGGAGGCACAGAGGAAGGTTAAGATCTAAATATATCCTTACAGGGGGTTTAAGAAGAATATCAACAATGACAGAAACTGTAATCAGTAGCAACAGGAAATTCAGTGTTTGTTTTACTACCATTGCTCCAAGTCAGGCACAGTCTGACAATCCCTTGTGGTCTCCTGTGGTCCCTGGTGCCATAACTGTGCCCACAGCAGAGGCAGCACTAAACTCATTGCCCACGGGAAAGTGTGGG
>VWZO01011322.1:59761-71230 GCA_013396975.1 Bucco capensis | reverse complement strand
GTAGCACCTGGCACTTGGCCTTGGTGAAGCTCATCCCATTGGCCTCAGCCCATGGATTCAGCCTATCCAGGTCCCTCTGCAGAGTCTCCCTACCCTCCAGCAGATTGACTCTGCCTCCTAGCTTTGTGTCACCTGTAACTTCCTGAGGGTGCACTGGATCTCCTCATCCAGATCATTGATAAAGACATTGAACAGAGCTGAGCCCCAGCACTGAGCCCTGGGGAAGTTACATTTCAAAACAGATCCAAGAGGAACAAACAGATAGATTGTTGATGAGAATTCAGTGATAAAACTGAACTAAGATTTGGCATGGCTCATCTTCCAAACATCATTCCATACAGCTCAACAGAAAGGTTTGTCAGAGTTGTCTAGCTTTTGGGGGTTTTTTTGAGTAAATATGATTTAACAACATCGTAAGCCAGAGATTCATTCAGAGCATATTCTAGATGTTCCTCTGACATATCTGTGCTGCTCCTTTGGGGATCAGTTGGATGGTCTTCAAAGGATGTTTGCTTCAGTCTGTGGGCTATAGAGAAGACTGAAACAACTAGTTCAGGTGTGCATAGGTAACTTTTAAGTGCCTGTATAACGTTAGCAGAATCTCCCAACATTTCCAAGGAGATCTCCTCACCCCAAATCCACCTCTCCAGAAGGTAAAGCTATGGTGACAGTGCTTACCAGTGCCTCCTCAATCCCTCCTCCTAGAAGGCTGCTCACCTTGGACCTTTAGCTGCGCTGCTGAGGTGTGCTGCCCAACCTTGAAACTGATGGACCCACAGTCTTCTAGGGTCACCTTCCTCAGGATCAAACTGTGACGTGTCCCTTGGACTTTGATCTCATTCATCTCATTGGATTGCAGGGGAACATCCCCCAGGAACCATTGGGTGTCCTGCCTTGTTTCCCGGGACAGACTGCACTCAAACACTGCGTCTTCTCCTTCGGACAACGTCACGTCCTTCAGCATCTCCACTATGGTTGCTGCTGGCTCTTTGTGGAAAGATCAACAGAGTTTGCTATCTACCTTCAAGGGAGGCTCCCTGGGTGAAACATTTCAGCATGCCCTTTCTTGGCAGTACCATATTGTTTGAAAGGATGCCCACAAACCATGAAGCACTAAATGTAGTGACATGGCCATGTGGTAACCTCCTTACAGATGCATTATGTATGTGCACATAGATGTTATCCATACACATATATGATAGTCTCATGTTACACTGTATTATATATAAAATAAATACATATTTGTAATGCAGTCTATGGATTTTGAAAACATTAATGTCACTAAAATCCCTTGATAATGTTAAACCACAGAACCATTGACTCAAGACCCATTCCTAATTCCCTAGACATAATTGACCCAGTTCTTATCCCTCTGAGATCACTCTCATCTCCAAGATCCCCATGATTCAGTTTGGCCATGGGGCAATGTCTAGAACTGAAGTTACCTAATCACAGAATTGTCAGGGTCAGAAGGGACCTTCAAGCTCCTCTATTGCCAACCCCTGTGCCTGCCCTGGGCAGGGACACCTGGCACTAGAGCAGCTTGCTCCCAGCCCCAGCCAGCCTGGCCTGCAACACTGCCAGGGCTGGGGCTGCCACCACCTCTCTGGCCAACCTGGCACAGTGGCTCAGCACCCTCCTGGCCAACAACTGCTGCCTAACAGCCAACCTCAATCTCCCCTCCTCAAGCTTATATCCATTCCCCCTAGTCCTATTACTGCCTGACAGCCTAACAAGTCCTTCCCCAGCCCTCTTGTAGCCCCTGCAGATCCTGGAAGGCCACAAGAAGGACTCCTTGGAGCCTTCTCTTCTCCAGACTGAATAATCCCAACTCTCTCAGCCTGTCCTCACGGGAGAGGTGCTCCAGCCTCTGAGCATCCTTGTGGCCCTCATGTGCCCCCACCATGGTACCAAGCTCAGTTGAGCTCTTCCCCACTCCAAACCCCACCTTTCAGCAGAAGAGCTGCAGTGCTTTGCTGGTCTCCTGTGTCACACACATATTGCCCAGCATCAGCTCCACTCAGGCTGTGAATGGTCAGCTCAGCCACCAGTCCAGCTTGATGCATCTTGTACTTGTCACTGGGCTGCAGCACTCTCCCAGCCTTCTTCCACTGCACAGTGGCATTGGGTTTGGAGATTTCACAGCTCAAAGTGATGGTGCCTCCTTCTTCAGCTTGCTGGTTCTGGAGTGGTTTGGTGAAGGTTACTGGCAGAGCTAAATCAAGATAAATTGGAGATAAAAAAAAGAAGAGATGTTTCATTGCTGTGTCACCAAGCCTTGTGTTTACTGAAACTGTGTTGTCCTTCCAAATTTGAGTCAAACAGTTCCAAAATGACTTTCAATCCCAAACAAGGAATGACAGGAAGTGCTGGGTTTCCAGAAGCACAAAGCACTCTGCACTCCCCAAGAGTAACTGTGCATTACATATACCAGCCACCTCTGAGAACTTGCTCCTTCTCCCTCAGGAGCAGTCATGCACAGGGAGTCTTGAGTGTCCAACTGCATGGACCTCCAAACAGGTACCCAAAGCCACAACCCAAAAGCCTCCACCTGATATCTAAGTTCTTGAGTACTTGGGAGGCTGCATGGAGAAACAACACTACATAATGCTCCTGGATCCAGGAGAGAGATGAAATCTGGGAACCTTTGCACTAGTGAGTATCACTGATGGGTCAAGATGGAGTTTTGATGGGCTGATGTACAGTGTGCCATGTGTCCTCACACCTGATTTCCTAGAACCTTGGGGGGTCCAGAGATATTGCTGAATTGCTATTTACAAGGGAAGGAGGGTTCCAGAAATCAGAGTGAATTCACAGGAAGCAGGTGGCAGATGTGGCCAGAGCTGAAGGTTCTTGTGGGTGCTGTAGGAATGGATGGTGTGTTTTGTGGGATGGTGGTGGAACAGCTGGGCTCAAGGCTTTTGCACAGTTGCAGTGAAGACATCTGATTGTGCAGCTAAGTCCTACAGACCTGGGGCTCTTAGGAGCCAGCAAAGGAATAAGCAGCAGAGGGACATAAAGTCTTTGTGAAGGCCTACAGGCTGTCTCAGTTGATTCAGAAATTTGGATGACAAAAAGACCAGACTCTGCCACAATGTCCCCAAATCTTACATATGGAACATCTCAACTAACCTAGAGCTCCCTAAAAGGGGAACTGAATGCTTTTTGTCACCTTTCACCACCAAAGATGCCATAGTTTGCCCATCACCAGAATCACAGAAGTAGTCTCCAGCATCCCTCAGCTGTAGAAAGTGGGTGAGAAGCTCCACAGCAGAGCTTGTCTCTTTCATCTCATCCTTGTTTCTGGCTTGGAGCAACAAGCAACAACTCTTTTTTCCACTTCACTGGTGTTTGGAGAGCTTGGAGTGAAAGGTGACCACAAAGCCTTCCTTGGCTCCAAGTAACTTTGAGCACTTTGACTCTGGAGCTCCATTTTCTCAGGTGGATCTACAGCCTGAAGGATGATTAAGCATCAGAAATGATCTTGTGCTATTTTTTCTTCCAGCTTTGGTTTACTGAGTGACCCGAAAGAGGCCTTTGGGTCTAGGATTGTGGAAGCACACACTGCACCTGGATTCCTCCATGTTCATTGCTCAGGACACCTTGATGCCAGCAAAGCACATCTGAAGTCAAGGAGAACAGGCAGCAACCTCTTGCTGGTAGCAAGCTAAGGAAGTGGAGCAAGTTTCCCATGTTCAAAAGAAAACAAAGCAACCAACTTTTAACAATGACAGTGGCTGTGGTTTGTTCATTCCCATTATCACAGGTGTATTTGCCAGAGTCTTCTGGTTTTAAGTGATGAATCTTCAAAGTATGGATTGTCCCCTCCTGCCTGATTTCATACTTGGAGCTCGGGGAGATCACCTGAGCTCCCTTCTTCCACTTCACTGCAGCATGAGGCTGGGAGAGCTGGCAGCAGAGGGTGGCAGTGCCTTCTTGTCACTTCACCTTCTTGTGGGATCACAGATTGGTTTAGCTTGGAAAGGACCTTTCAAAGTCATCTAGTCCAACCCCCTGCAGCCAGCAGGGACATCTGCAACTAGAGCAGCTTGCTCAGAGCCACAAACAACCTGAGCTGGAATGGTTCCAGGGATGGGACATCTCCCACCTCTCTGGGCAACCTGGGCCAGGCTCTCACCACCCTCAGTGCAAAAAATGTCTTCCTTCTGTGTAGTCTCAGTCTCCCTCTTTTAGTTTCAAATCATCACCCCTTGTCCTGTCACAACAGGTCTTGATAAAAAGTCTGTCCCAATCTTTCTTATCAACTGCTTTAAGTGCTGAAATGATGCAAGAAGTTCTCCCTGGAGCCTTCTCTTTTCCAGGCTGAACTACCCCAACTCTCTCAGCCTGTCCTCAGAGCACAGAGCTTCCAGCCCTCAGATGATCTTTGTGTCCTCCTCTGGACCTGCTCCATGTCTCTCCTGTGCTGAGGACTCAAGAGTAGGACCCACCCCTGAAAGTGAGTTACCACCAGAGTAGGATCTCAGCTGATCTCATTTCCTTGCAGTGTTAAACCTGCAGCTGAACAGTTAAGCATTAAAAAATAATTAAACTTCTGTTGTACATGGGAGCACCAGAAGGGAAGGGATTTGGGATCAAACCCACCACAAACATTTGAGGAAGTTACTGAACTACTAATCAAAAACTGTACACATGTTTTAACTTGTTCAGGTGGGATGGGGATTTTGACCACACCAACAGCTTCAAAAAGGGAAGGAGGAGGATGTTTGACTGAAAACTTCTTCAAAACTGTTCAGAGAAGGGAGGACTCCAATGAAGGAAAAGAAGAAAAAAAATCAAGATGGAAGCAGTGAAAATTACAGATNACTTCTCTGCTCCTCCTGCTCACACTAGTTCTGATCCAGGCCAAGATGCTGTTAGCTTTCTTGGCCACCTGGGCACTCTGCTGCCTCATGTTCAGTTGACTATCAACCTATTGTGTCAATTCACCTACAGGACCTACCCCAGTAATTTCTCTAGAGATCAGTTAGCCTCAGGATCCTGGTGACATATCCACTGTCTGGATGACAGTGATGACAGTCTGATGTCATGAGGACAACATCAGTAGGTCATGTAGGCCCTGAAGCACAAGCACCCTAATAACAAGAGCTGACAAGAGGTGGACAATGTCTTTGAATTTACTGTTAGCACAAGCACAATGTCACCTGGTCTCACCAGTCCTATTCCTTTCCCACTTCCCAGACAGCTCTCACCTTTTACTGTGAGCTCTGCTGTTGAGGTGTAGGGTCCCACTCGGAAGGTGATGGTGCCAATGTCCTGCTCAGTCACCTTCCTTAAGGTCAGCCTGTGAATCTTTCCTTTTTCCACTGAGATCTCATTCATCTCATTGTTTTGCAGAGCAACATCCTGCAGCTTCCATTCAACATCCCTTGCATTTTCATGGGAAACCTGGCACTGGAAGGTGACATCCTCCCCTTCAAACACCACCATGTCCTTCAGGCCACTCACAATGGTCACGTCCAGCTCTGCAGTCCATCAGTAGGCAAGCCATGAAAGGAAAAACATGGATCAAGGCATAGAAACAGTGAGTACTACTGCTTGGAGACTTCTGGAGCTCATCTGATCCAACTACTGCTCCAAGTAAGGCCCTTACAGCTGCTTGCTCAGTGCCTTGTCCAGTTGAGCTTTAAGGACCTCCTAGGATGGAGCTATCATAGCTTCTCAAACCATACTTCAAACACTGCTGGCTCTCAGTGTCCTTAATAACACTGCCAGTACTTCAGTTAGGAGTTTTATGATTTGCTTTTTCTCAGAGATACAGAATCACAGAATCATTAAGGTTGGAAGAGACCTCTAAGCTCATCAAGTCCAACCATCCCTAGCACTCCCATACCACTAACCCATGGCCCTAAGCACCACAGCTAAATGTTTCTTAAATACCCATTGAGAATTGTTTGGGGTTGTTTAATTACAACTGATAACATAAATGGGTGAAGAAATTGTGACTGCTAGATGCCAAATTCAGGATTTGGAAACTTATTACTTTCCCACTTTGATGATTTCACAGAATAATATCAAAAGCTGCTGTTTGGAAACAGGATTCCATATACTCCCTGCTGGTGATCCAAACTGGCTGTGATCTAGTTGGCTTTGTGATCTCAGCAGGACTTATTGGATTAGCCTGAGCACAGGCTGTTTGCATTTCACTTGACTTAAGTCCTGCTTCTAGGACTGCTGAGGACCTGCAAATCTGTGCAAAGATCACACAGAGAGCCTGCAACAGGCAGAAGCTGGGGGCACCCCAAATCTGCAGGGGAATATCAAAGGAGAAGCAGCATAATCTTCGTCTGAGCAAACATAGTCAGCACTCATACAAGTGAGGTCACCATCTGCATGAGGAGTGGTGCAGCTGGGCGTCATGCACAGAGGATGTGTAAAATCAAGTAGTCTGTAGAGATGCTAGTGGTGATTGCTCCACACTAGTGATCCAACCTGGAAGCAAGCTCTGTCTGGAATGACATTCAGGCCAGATGCAGCTGCCACGTGACTGGAAGCTGGGAATGAACCATCTGTTCACTCACATGGAGGTGATGTCAAGCAAACATCTCATGCTGTGAGTCAAGAAGTACAGCTGCCTTATCAGAGAGTCAGAGAGTGCTTTGGGTTGGAAGGGACCTTTCAAGGTCATCTAGACTAATTGCCCTGCAGTCAGCAGGGACATCTGCAACACGAGCAGGTAGCTCTGAGCCCCAGCCAACCTGACCTGAGATGGTTCTAGGGATGGGGCTTCTCCCACCTCTCTAGGCAACCAGGGACAGCATTTCATCACTCTCAATGTAAAAAATGTGTTCCTTCTATCTAGTCTCCATCTCTTTCTTTTAGTTTAAAGCCATCACCCCTTGCCAGCCTGTCCTCACAGCAGAGACCTTCCAGCCCTCCCAGCATTGCTGTGTCCTCCTGTGTCCCTGCTCCAGCAGCTCCATGTCTCTGCTGTGCTGAGCACTCCAGAGCTGCCCCAGCCCTGCAGCTGAGGTCTGCCCAGAGCAGAGCAGAGGCACAATCCCCTCCCTCATCCTGCTGGCCATGGTCTGGGGATTAGCCCAGGACACAGCTGGCTTCTGGGCTGTGAGCACACATTGCTGGGTCATGTCCAGCTTTTCATCCACATCCTTTCCTGTCCACTAAGTGAATCTTTGCTTCAATGCATTAATTGACCATAAGACTATTCTTCTTTTGTGATACCCTTTCTATGTTCCCTATCACGAGAGCAATAGAGTACACTGAGAAATAACAATACCCTGAAATGAAAATCCCCTTGCCCCAGTAAGCAGCTCTTGCCTTTCACAGTCAGTTTTGCAGAGCTGCTCTCATCTCCAGCCTTGCAGGAATACTCTCCAGCATCCCCAGGCTCCAGGTGATGAACCCACAGCTCACGGAAGGTGCCCTCCTGCCGCATCTCATACTTGGAGCTGGAGTGAAGGACAACTCCATCTTTCCTCCACTCCACTTCTGCTTGGCTAATGGAAAACTCACAGCACAGCTTGGCTGTTCCTCCCACTTCCACTGCTTCATCCTTCAGCTGCTGCCTCAGCCGGGGCTTGGTGGCTGCCAAGTGACAATGGAGACATGAGCCGTTAGCTTGAGTGCCAGCTCTGCACAGCTCACAACAAGGCAGCTGGGCTCTGATGCTGCACAACTGATCTGCATCAAGTAGTTCCATGAGAATAATAACCCTTTTTTCCCCTATAGTCTGTATATCCAGACAAGGAGAGGATCAGAAAGTTCTCCAAATAGGTTAGTTCCCCATGAAGTCAAGAGCATCCATGTTACACCTTCCATACATCTGCTCTGGGTACTGGAAACTCCAACACACAAAGGTTTTGGCTAAGCAAAATCTGCTACAGTCTGATTTAAACTAGTGTAAACCTGTCCATTTTTTATAGAAGTACTAAGCACTTCCTCAGGCCCAGTCTGAAAATCCCTTGTGGTCTCCTGTGGCCTCTGGTGCCATAACTGTGCCCACAGCAGANTCCCTAGTGCAGGCTGGAGGGTGCTATCTGCTATCCTCTTTTTATCAGTGCTTGGAAAAGGTGCTGAGGAGGAGTGTGGATGGAGCCCTCCCTGGAGCTTCATTCGCGAAGCCTAGCCATGACGACAACGACTAAGCACTTCCTACACCACAAATGCTGTAAAGCTTTAAACACATTCCTGGTGTCTCTGCTACCTTTTCAAGAGCCTAGACCATGAAGAGCGTGTCCTTCGAGACAATGCACACACACATGGAGCACATTTAGTCAAGCAGAACAAGGAACAGCTCAGACAGCAGCTTGTCACTGACATAAACCATCATGTGTGTGAGCAGTTGTGAAAACAGAAAGCTCAGTGCTTGTGGTTCCTGTGGCTGAACCCTGCTGGGAGACATGGAAAGCAAGCACAGAGCTCTCTGCACATAGCTGATTCATGGGTCAAGTTCAGCCAAGAGGATGGAGTTTGAAAGGTTGTGGCTTAGGTCAAAGCCACAAGTTCCACTCAAGAGTTTGAGACAACTACAAACATTTCACAGCTGGTGATTAACCCCAGGGGTTAGCCCTGGTTTGCTCCAGCACCATGTTCTCAGGATCTACATGGGAAAACATCACCAGCTTTGGAAATAGTAAATGTTTTAAACACTTTTATAAATGACTTGTGATTAGTCATTGATTCAACTGAGCCAGAAATGAATGTCAAGTGTCCAAAACAATGACCTAGTAGAATTTCAAAAACCCCATGATGCAGTTTCTTGGTTTATCCTATCAGAGGAAGGGGTAAATACCCTGCCCTGTGCTTTACAGGCTTTAATAGCCACCCTGCACACCCTGTCCCACAGGATCCACTTTTCTGTGCTCTGGTTATGACTGGCCACCTGCTTTCCTCATGATCTTAACTCTTGGAAGGGTTTATTCACCAATAAACAGAAGCACATCATTCCCACCACTCCCTTTTATCCTGTGCTCCTTTGTGAGGCAGTGCTAACCATTCACTCTGAGCACTGCTGTGCTCAGCTGGTCTCCTGTATCACAGGTGTAATCAGAGGCATCTTCTGGTTCTAGGTTGTGAATCACAAGCTCAGCCATGCCACCACTCGATTTAATCTCGTATTTGGCACAGGGGAAGAGCTCCATGCTGCCTTTCCTCCACTCCACTGCTGCATTAGCCTTTGTCAGCTCACACTGGAATGCCACTGCAGCTCCTTCTTCTGCCTCCTTGTCTTGCAGCTCCTTCTTGAAAAGAACTGGCAGAGCTAAAGGAAAAAATAAGAGAAGGAACAGGAGCTTTGATGAAGCTTGAGTCAAGTCCTGGTTGCCACAGTTAGACTGATGCTTCAGAGAACAAGTGCTACATTCCCAGGCAGGATGCACATTTCCTAACATGCCTGGAGAACCTAGGAGATCTTGCTGTGGTAGAAGAGACATCTGCATTTTGCAACATCTATTCCCTTTTTTCCTTGACTCAAATCCTCCCCAGATTTGAATTCTTTGAGTGAATTTATCCTGCAGCTGATCTAACAAAGATCTCAAGAGGAAAGAAGTTCAAAACTTGACAGATCAGGAAGGTTGTTGTCAGTCTTCTTCCAGATTTGGAAGAAAATCTTTTGTTAAGTCCTTAACCCACAGGCTGTGTGAAGTGTCCAGCTGGGATGGTAAAGCATTGCTCTTTCTTGAATTGCTCCCCAGGCACAAAGTATTTCTGCTTACAACTCAAGGCTCAAGCACAGCACTGGAAGAACAAAGCATCCTCCTCTTCCACTCTCATTTAAAAAACAGCAGTTTTAATGTATCAGATGAAAAGAATAATATTTATAGGGAGAAAAAAACCCACATACTTATAGCCATTCACATTCCAAGTGTTGCTTTGCATGTTGGATGGAATCTCCTGCTTTAGGAGCCAGCTCACAGCACCTACCTTTCACATGGAGAGATGCCTTGCTTTCCTGATCCCCAGTATCACAGCTGTACTCTCCTGTATCTTCTAATTTGAGATTATGTATTAAGAGCTCTACCAGGCATTCCCTCTGCCTCATTTCATACTTGTGGCTGGGCTGCAGCCCCACTCCTGCTCTCCTCCATTCCACTGCAGTGTTGGGTTTGGACAGCTGACAGCAGAATGTAGCTGTGCTTCCTTCCTCTGCCTCCTGCTTTTGGAGGGATTGCTTAAATGTGACAGGCAGTGCTGCAAAATTGAAGAGGGAAATGTTTTAAGAGTGTTTTAGACCAAATAGGACCCAATTCTAGCACTGTTCTTCAGAAATAGCCTATTGTAATGATTCTATAATCCTTGGGCTGCAACTCTGTCTTGGTAGCATCTTTCTTCAACCATGATGTGAACCAAGAGCTGAAGACAGATGATGAAGCTAGGAAAGACCCAAGTCTTAGAGTATGGTCCATAGAATGTCCTGGTTTGTGATCTGAAGGAGCCAGAACTTCCTACAGAAGGGTCTCCATGTCAGCTATGGATGCTTCAGTCAAAGACCACTGGCATATGATCTCTCTCACATGGATCCTTTCTCCTTAATGAAGGTCTGTAAGCTTGCAATATTAAGCAAAAAGTATTTTCCCCCTAAAGGAAGCTTCTATCACCATAGAAAAGATAAAGTTGGCTTTGGATCATAGGATCATAGAATGGTTTGGGTTAAAGGGACCTTTGAAGGTCTAGTCCAAGCCCCCTGCACTCAGCAGGGACATCTTCAGCTAGATCAGGTTGCTCAGAGCCCTGCCCAAGAGGCACTACAGTAAAAGATGACAGGGAAATGATAAATGAAGGGGGGAATTCAGATTTCAGACAAAGTCTTGCTCTGGATGGTAGAAGAGGTGGAGGAAAACAGATGTGGATCTGCAGTCCAAGTTCATACTTGAGGCTCAAAGCCTCCAGCAATAATACAGCACATTCCCATGTTATAGAAGCCCTTGATCCTCCAGTTGTTGCATCTGGTATCATCCCAATCAGGCATTACACCCAATTAGGCATCTCTTATGCCTGCTGAAGCAATCAACAACCCAAAATAGCCATCAGCCTGCCAGGCTTATTTTCATAGAATCATAGAATCCTAGAATCCTAGACTGGTTTGGGTTGGAAGAGACCTCTGGAGCTCATCTAGTCCAACCCCCCTGCAGTGGCCAGGGACATCCCCAACTAGAGCAGCTTGCCCAGAGCCCTGGCAAGCCTCACCTGCAATGCCTCCAGGGATGGCAACTCAACCACCTCCCTGGGCAACCTGGGCCAGTGTTCCACCACCCTCGTGGGGAGGAACTTCTTTCTAATGTCCAGTCTAAATCTACTCTTCTCCAATTTAAAACCATTGCCCCTTGTCCTTTCACTCCAGGCCTTTGCAAACAGGCCCTCTGCAGCCTGCTTGGAAGTTCCCTTTAGGTCCTGGAAGGTCACTAGTAGTTCCCCTGAAGCCTTCTGTTCTCCAGGCTGAACAATGCCAGCTCCCTCAGCCTGTCCTCAGAGCAGAGGTGTTGCAGCCCC
>VWZO01011322.1:38854-58688 GCA_013396975.1 Bucco capensis | reverse complement strand
CCAGGCTCAGCAGCCCCAGGGCTCTCAGCCTTTCCTCCTCCCAGACATGCTCCAGTGCCCTCAGCATCTTCCTAGCCTCTGCTGGACTCTCTCCGGTTGTTCCTTGTCTCTCTTGAACTGGGGAACCCAGAAGTGGACACAATACTGCAGCTGTGCCTGACTAGGGTAGAGTAGAGGAGGGGGAGAACCTCCCTCAACCTGCTGGTCACTCTCTTCTTAATGCACCCCAAGAATCCATTGCCTTTTTTGGCCACAAGAGCATATTGCTACCTCATGGGCAACTTGTCCACCAGCACTCCCAAATCCTTCTCTGCAGAGCTGCTTTCCAGCAGCTCAACCCCTAACCTGTCCAGCTCCATGGGGTTATTCCTCCCCAGGTGCAGGACTCTACACTTGCCCCTGTTGAACTTCATTAGGCTCCTGACCCCCTGCTCTCTCTTTTTGCAGTTGTTTTGTTTTGTTACCATTGACTGTCAAAGTGGCAGTTGTCTGCTGATCTCCACACACACAGGTGTACTCTCCAGTGTCCTCCACATCCAGCTCATGGATAATCAGCATGGCAGCAGCACCATCTTGACTCATGGTGTATTTGCTGCTTGCTTGGAGCACCTCCTGCCCTTTCTTCCACTCGAGCACAGCAGGTTTAGTCAGCTCACAGCCCAGAGCAGCTGTCCCACCTTCTACACCTTCCACATCCTTCAGGCCTTTCTTGAAGTCTGGAGGCAATGCTGAAGAGTAGAAGAGTTACCACAGAGTGAATATTCCTTACAAAGGAGCTAGATGAGGTCCTGGAGGAGAGGATGCAAGATACACTACTGAGCCCTGAGCCAGGTCAGTGGAACATGATGGAAAAACCTCCCCCAGTTTCCCTGGATGCAATATCAGGACAAGGAAAGTGAGAACCATCACAGCTGAGGAGGACAAACACCTACAGGGAACTCTATTCCCAGTTCTACTAGAAGGAGGAAGCACATAAGCAAAGTTTGGAAGAGCACAAAAACCCAAGCAACCAGAAAGGGAAGAGGAACAGACATAGAAAAAGGGACCTAGGCAGGTTTGGAGGACCTTAGTCCCAAGGATTACTTTACCATGCACTGTTAGGGTGGCTGTGGTGGTCTTGTCTCCACAAACACAGGTATAATCTCCAGTGTCATTCAAGTCTAACTCATGAACTACCAGCTCCACAACACAGCCTTCCTGTGTCATGCTGTACTTGGTGCCCGAGGTGAGGACGTGCTGGCCCTTCTTCCACTGCAGGTGGGCAGCTGCCCTGCTCAGCTCACAGTGCAGAGTGGCTGTGCCACCTTCGACTGCTTCCTTGCTGCTCATTTCTTCTTGGAAATATGGAGGAACAGCTGAAGGATGCAGGTAAAAAGTATCACAAACTGAGAGGATACCTCCAGGAAAGGTTTAGTGGAGGATGTGCCAGGTGAAAGTTGTGAAGGTTATGGAAGGGCGAGCACCAGCAACAAAGAGAGGAAAGAGAAAGGAAAACATCCTGGTTGGAACATATAAACTGATCTTTCTGGTTTTATGCAGGCTTCCTACTGGCAAAATTTCACTGTCCTCAAGAGATTTACACCTGCTTTCTACCTGTTACCATGTAAGAACAACTAAGCATATAATCTCTGAGCAAATAAGTTCACACATGTGTTGGTGTCTTCTATAAACTTGATGCCTTTGTGCTCTTTTGCTACCTACAGAGCAGCCCTGCTGAGCTCCAAGTCTTGGCACAGCTCCTTGCTCACCATCATTCTTTCTGTCTTGAGAGACCCTTGAAAAGATGTAGCCAGGGCTCACAGATTCTTCTTGGCCCTCCCCAAAATCTCCAGATGTTGAATCCCATCTTGTCTTCTTGGCTCAGAACACATTTTCCTCACTGAACATAAATTCTAGTCCCCATTGTTAGTAGTGTCCTTGAAATAAATGTGATGACTTTCACACAGGCTATGCTTTTCCCAGGAAAGCTTGGACCACAAGAGGTCCCTTCCAGCCTAGTACTCTATGATTCTATGCTAGGAGCCTCCATTAAATTGGTGGGATAGTGGGATATTCCATTTGTTTCAATAAAGTTAGCTGTCTCAGATCTGAAACTGAGTGCCTCACTCCAGCAAGTTAAAATATCTAGGCTATGAAACCTCAGGATTAGCCTCTGGGATGTGAGCCATTTCCCATCTCCAGCAGTGCCAAGCTGAAACACCAGTTCTCCTTGCACAGCAACTGGTTCTGAGCAGAAGGACATCACAGAAAGGATTGATTCTTTCCTGCTTAGAAAAACCAGCCTCCCACTGTCAATCTAGCTTTGTGTCTCAGGACAGAGCTTATGGGCACAAAACCCAAGACAAAGACAGCCTAGGGCAGAAGGAATTGTGACTAGTTCAGCCTTCTTCTGAATGCTGCCTTCATACTTTATGCTAGGTCCAAATGGAAGGGATTGAGAAAGCCAGAAAGAAGTGGCAAAGAATAAAGAGGTTTGTGGTGTAGAGAATCAGAGCAGGAAAGGAAAGACAGGAGAAGGATGGGTTTATATGCTAGGGAAGGGGTGCCAGAAGGGAAAGATGAAGAGAGCAAGTTTGTGTTTAAGGAAAGGGAAAGGCAAGAGGGTGGCACAGGAGAATGCAGAGTAGTGTTTTCCAATAGCCACAGCCTGCAGGGAATGCTTTCAAGTGGATGAAACTTCAGTTAATGAGGCTGAGCAAACAGGCAGAGAAGTGAGCATCTGATAGGAGAGGACAGGCAGCTGTGGTTAGGAACTAGGAGGTGAAGATGGTTTTTACCCTGTACTGTTAGGACAGCTGTAGTCTGGTGCTCTCCACACACACAGGTATAGTCTCCTGCATCCTCCTCAGCTATTTCACGAATCACCAGCTCTGCCTTTGTCCCTTCCTGCCTCATTTTGTACTTCTCACTGGCCTGGAGAATCCTCTGGTCTTTCCACCACTCGACTGGAGCAGCCCTGGTGAGCTGACAGTGCAGGGCCACTTCTCCACCTTCTTCTGCTTCCCTGTTCTTCAGCTCTTCCTTGAAGAGTGGTGGCAGAGCTGAAGGATGCAACACAGACAAATGGTCATCAGAAAAACAGAATGAAAATCCACATTTCTTTTTCAGGCTTGGTTTTTTCTTTCCCCTCATGCTTCTGTTTATCAGCCTACTATGAGCATCCTTTTTTACAGCCACCTTCAAAAACTCTCACAGCTTCTTCAGGTGAGACATAGCACGAGAAGCTGGATGGATTTAAGATGCAATCTAAAGGATTTATCCCAGGGCCACCCTCCTTGGAGGCAGGAAAGGAGTATTTCCTAGGCACTATTCCCTTAAACACACAACACAGCAGTATGGAGAAACAACCATGTCCTCAGCTCCCTTGGGCAGGAACATCAGACCAGACTTAAATGTCAGAAGAAGAAGTTCTCCTAGTTTTCCTAGGGAAAAGCTGCTAGGTGAACACTTTGTACAGCAACAGGATGTTTCAGAGAAAGCCAAAAATGAAGAGTGTCATCTGCAAGCTGCATTTACCATTCACTGTCAGAGAGGCTGTGGTGTGCTGCTCTCCACACACACAGGTGTACTCTCCTGCATCCTGCAGCTCTAGATCCCGAATTTCCAGCTCAGCAAGGACATCATCCTGCCTCATGATGTATTTTTCACTTGCCCTGAGTATTTTGTTTCCTTTCTTCCAGGCCACAGCAGCAGCCTTGCTCAGCTGGCAGTGCAGGGTGGCTCTTTGCCTTTCCAGGGCTTGCAGGTCCTTCAGGCCTTCTTGGAAAAGGGCAGGCAGGGCTGGAGGTCACAAAACAGGAATAATGACACATGGCACACAGGTGCTGGGACGGATGGGGTGGCACAGAGGATATTTGAGGGTGGAAAGACTTTCTTCATCATTTTGGGACATTGGACAAACCACTGGACAAACAGAATTGGACAGACAGAAAGAGAAAAGCAGCCTGGATGCAACCAGGTCTCAGAAACAGCTTATGAAATGAAAGAAATACAGCCCCAGGCAAACACACAACCAACAGTGCTGAGCTGCTAGAGAAGAAACACAGTTATACAGGTATAAGTGTCCTTTCTTTACCATGCACTATCAGAGCAGCTGTTGTCTCCTGTTCTCCACACACACAAGTGTATTCTCCAGCATCTTTCAGCTCTACGTCGTGGATAAGCAGCTTCATGAGTGTCCCCTCCTGTCTCATTTTGTACTTGTCACTGCCCTTGAGGGCCCTGCTTCCCTTCCTCCACTCTACTGGAGCAACCTTAGTCAGCTCACAGCAGAGGCTGGCTGCTTGCCCTTCCGTCACCTCCTGGGTCTTCAGGCTCTCCTTGAAGTGTGCTGGCACAGCTGAGGATGCAAGGGACAGAGGGTTAAAATGGAGCAGCAAACACAACATCCTGCTGAAGGGCAGGGATGGGGGAAGGAGAGGTGAGGGCATCAGTGAGGAGTTGTCTTCAGGCCTGGTCTCACATCTACTTTAGAGATCAGGTCCTAAAACCACCTTGTATTAGAAAATGGGATGAAGGTTTTCCCCTTCAATCACATAAGGCAAAGTAATTCTCCTGACTGTGACAGGCAAAGTCAGACCCAGAGGAACTATGCAGAGGAACATGGAGAACAGAGTTCCTTCNATTCGCCAAGCCTAGCCATACATAAGCTCAACAAGGAGAACACTGAGATGAAACTGGTTATTACCATGTACTGCTAAGGAAGCTGTGGACTGCTGCTCCCCACACACACAGGTGTAATCACCAGCATCACTCTCACTGAGGTTGTGGATCAGCAGCTCTGCAGTGACATCCTTGTGCCTCATTCTGTATTTGTCACTGGGTTGGAGCACTGTGTGTCCCTTTCTCCACTCCACCGGGGCACTCTTGGTCAGCTCACAGCGCAGAGTCACTGCCTCCCCCTCCATGGCCTCCTCACTCCTTAACTCCTCTTTGAAGAGAGCAGGAAGGGCTGAGGAACAAAGCAGCAAACATTCTCACGATAGGCAGTTCTTGGCCATCAAAAAAAAAAGGATCCTTGATGTTAACCAGTATCTCTCCATGCCTAGTTATTGACATGAGGATTTATCTGACAGAAGGAAGGGAGTCATTTGTGTCCTAGCCACAAAAAGCTCTCAGGCAGAGGGTGAATTGGCTGATTGGTTTAGAGATGTATGGAGAATAAACAGAAGGAATGGGGAAAATTCAGGTATGGTCAAAATTATCTTCTCAGTGTGGTTCAGAGCAGGAAAAGTGACATAGCAGGGTACACCATGGTGAGGAAAAGCAGATGAAGAAATAAAAGGCTTTACCCTCTATGTAAAGGATGCCTACAGACCTAGGCAGAGAGCTAGGGTAAGGCTTGAAGAGCAGAATTGCAAGTCCATGGGTAACAATAAAAAAAGGAAAAGGATGATGGTTCCATTGTGGAAATCAACAGGAAGTTCAGGTGCATCCTACTACCCTGTCCCTTTTGGAACAATAACTACAATCAACAGCTAATATGACAACTAATAGAGCACAAGACTGCATGGAAATGTGGTAAGATCCACTGTGGGAGCAGTAGGATGGGACAATGCCTGCTAAGTCTTTGCAATGGGGTGGAGACCACTTTTGGATATTGAATAGGTAGGAAAGTACTAGAGAGGAAAATCCCCAAATTCCTGGCTCTGACCAGCAAGAAATAAACATTTGAGCATGCAGATGTAGAGGTTAATTGTGTAGAGACCAAGCAGGAGAAGCTGCTGGATTTTAGGACAAGCAATGGTGGAGCAGAGTAACAGGAAACTCTGTGGGTAACAAGACAACAAGCTTCAATACCTCAGGGATTATTGATCAAGTAGAAGCAACCTTAGAGGACAAGGGAGCTTAAAGGTGTGGAAAGCTTCTTGAAGAAAGAAGATTAAGGGCATAATTACACAGAGTACCTCACTCCAAGGATCATCAGGAATATCCTGCCTGTATCACAACTTCTTCAAAGTCCTCAAGGTCAAGAGGCCTATCAAATATGTGAGATTTAGATGAGTGCAAAAGAACTACTACAGAATGTTGAATCAAACCCAGAAAGGCCAGATTCCCTCCATGTCTCAAGAAGATCAAGAACAGTTCCTTCTCCTTTCCTGGACTCTGTCAGCTCATGGACAAAGAGACCAAGATGAGAGAGGGGCAGAAGGGTAATCTGCAAAACAATGCTAACAGCAAATGTCTCCAGACACAGCTGGATGCAGGATGTAGTTGTAGCCAACAGCTGGGTGGCAAGATCACTTCTCCAAGAGGGTGAAGAAGTCACCCACATCCTCTGCTCACTGTTCAACCTGTGGCTCTTCTAAACTGAATCTTCTCAAAGTGTCTTGGTGTGATGCAATAAATTGTCCTGGAATGCTGAAGGTACAGGCTCAAACAATATCAGTTAGACTGGAGAAATCACAGAGAATGGTGATGTTCCACAAAGGGAAAACCAGAGGTGAACCAGGTCTCTGAAATATCCACTTCTAGTTCCTACTATGGAAACCAACAGTGTAATCTCCCAGGACAGTGAGACACTTGAACAGGTTGTCCAGAGAAGCTGTGGATGCCTCATCCCTGGAAGTGTTCCAGGCCACGTTGGATGGGGCTTGGAGCAACCTGGTCTAATGGAAGGTGTCCATGTCCATGGCAGGGGGGCTGGAACCGGATGATCTCTAAGGTCCCTTCCAATCCAAACCATTGTCTGATTCCATGACAGTCAAGAAATCCAGACAGAGTCAAGAGAGCCAATGGAGCCACCTGCTGAGCAAAGAACTGCTAGGACATGAAGTGGGTATCTCCCTGGCTTCCATTGACTCTGCTGGCTAGATCTCCACTGACAGCAATGGAAACACAGGAACACTCATCTGTCTTGATCTGTAACTGAATCCCATTCACAGTGCTCATCTTGGGCAAAAAGGATCAGTGGGACACAAGGAGACACCAAACACAAAAAACCCCAAGAGATAATATGCAGCAGAACTTCAGAGAGAGATTTGGGGTTAAGAGAGATCATGGAGCAAATGCAAGTCAAAAAATCTCTGCTGTGAATAAAGGGAAGCTCATCAGAAATATCTATCCAATGCAGTGTCCTGTGCAAGACACACAAAGTCATTCCATCCTGCCCCAGACTGGCAAAGCCTCAGACACAGCACTGTGCTCTGCTTTGGGCCACCACACTTGTAGAAACATGTGGATTTATTGGAGATGGTCCAGAAAACAACAAAGGTGAGCTGAAGTCTAGAAGACATGACCTAGGAAGAAAGACTGAAAGGACTGCAGGTGCTCAGTCCAGCAAAGAGAAGACAGAAAGGAGATAGAATACGAGTTTTCAGGTTTTTCACAGAGGAAAACAGCCAATATGTCTCCATTTCTACAGGATGTGGAACAAGAAGTGATGATTCAACCCAGCTGGAGAAAGACTGTTGTTGAAACTAGGAAGCACTTTCTGGCAGCATTGATGGCAGTGGAATGAGTGTCAGGAGAACTACCAGTTCTTCAGGCCTGGCAGAGGCTAGGTAGATGGTGACTTGGGGCTCACAGATGGACTACATGACCTGTAGATATCCTTTCTAATTCTATTTTCCATGGTTAAACTGAAAGTTCCAGACTGAAGCCATCCTTATTTTACTTGTAACTATCAAGATGACAACAGTCAATAAAGCCAAGAAATCAACTCATTGACCTACTGAGTTCCCAGGTGGGGAATATGGCAGGAACTCCTTCCTACTGTCCTATGTCAGTTGTGGAAATAAAGTTTCCCTCTTTACCAAGGAAAGCTTGTAGATGAATTTGACTGAGGACTACCAAGAGCTCTCACACTATGGTGCTGATGTTCTGCAACACCAGAACACAAATCTCCATGACCTCTGCTCAGAGGGAGCTAGAAAAGCTGCAGTGCAAAAAAAAAACCTTGATTCAATATTCAAAGTTCTCTGTCAAATCCTAAGGTAACTTGAATGCTAAGCTTGCTCTTGGGGTGAATGTTCCTGCTCCTCCATCTCTCTAGGCTCAAGTCAAACAGAACAGAAAAGGCAAGCATGGAGCATCCTTCAGCCTTCAGTGTGGTACAAAGTGGTAGAGCTGTGGACCATCAAGAGCAAGGAGAAGGAAACAGGGAAACTGTTAGTGTGATCAATAGAACTACAATCATAAGTAGAATGAGAAAAAAATCACTTTAAAACAGAGAAAATCCATTACTGACAGAATTAATGGTGTCAAGATTAGAGGAAGAGCTCACTGTGTGTCCATGCTGAGGCTTCCAGGAGGAGACACATCACACAAACCCATCCCATTTCTGGTCTCTTACCATGCACTGTCAGTGCTGCAGTTGTCTTCTCCTCTCCACACACACAGGTATATTCCCCAGCATCCTTGACTTCCAAAGTGTGGATCAGCAGTTGTGCTTTGGTACCTTCCTGTCTCATTGTGTATTTGTCACTGGATTTGAGCACTTTGTGTTTCTTTCTCCACTCCACAGAGGCAGCCCTAGAGAGCTCACATTCTAACGTGGCTGTTCCACCTTCTGTGGCTTCTTCATTCTTCATCTCTTTCTTGAAGTGTGCAGGCAAGGCTGAGGGGTTCAAAATGAGCAGAATGTGTGACCATGGCAGCTATCCAAGCAACTATTTCCCTGTGGTCTGCCTTCCCTAATCAAATAGGATTGGTAACCACTCTGGGAAACCCTGGATGGTGACTTTGGAAAGCTGGAGAATACCTTGTTCATAAGAGGAAGCTGGATTTATGCTATGGTCTATGGCATGAAATGGAGAACCACACCAGACTCCACTTCAGCCCCTGCAGCCCCTGAGCCCTACCAGGCACAAAGGAAAATAAACCCCAGTGCAGTGTAAGAGTTCTATGGAGATGCAAAGCATTACTGAAAGAGTTTATGAGTGAAACTCTCCCTGAGGCACCAAGCTCACTCTCTCCTCTGGTAAAGCTCTAGCAGAACTTGACTGTCAAATGATGCTGTACCACTGAGAACTCTATCCAAAATATCTCCTAATCAAGTCAGAATATTTCCAGCTTCAGCATGGCAATGTCTTTATGACCAACAGAATATGATTTTCCTTTTTTTAGCAACTACTACTGAACATGAGCATCAAAGTAAGCTGGGCCCAAGAGGAATACCTGATGGCACCAAGCCCTTGCCCAGTGCCTGGTTCTGACCAGGCCACTCCAATTTTATACTCATATCCAGCCACAAACTGTTAAACCCATCAGAAACCATTTCAAAGCCAATACTACCATGACTTTTTAAAATCTACTGGTTGAAAATAATCCACTGAATTGGATTTATTTGTTTTTCTTTTTACCATTCACTTTCAGTGCAGCAGTGGTTCTCTGATCTCCATAACAGCATGTGTAATCTCCAGCATCTGTCAGAGCTAAACCATGGATCACCAGCTCAGCAGTGGTGCCTTCATGTCTCATGGTGAACTTGTCACTTGGCTCCAGGGCTCTGTCTCCTTTCGTCCATCCCACAGCAGCTGCAGGCTTGTTCAGTTCACAGCAGAACGTGGCTGTGCCATTTTCTCTGCCTTCCACGTTCTTCAGCTCTTTTACAAAGTGTGGAGGAAGGGCTGAAGATCACAGGTGAAGAGAGAGCACTTTAAAACTGAGGAGATACTGAATCTTGACTGCCAGCACTGGATTAAAACCCTTTCACCCCTAAGAGTTGCACAATACACAGTAGCAGAGAGGTAAGGGAGGATTGCAGGGGCATCCCTGCCTTCTGCTTTGCAACACAGCATGTTCACCGTGTCACAAGTCCCTTGGAGATCAGTGTTGTAAACCCCTGCTGCCAGGCCTGGAAGGTATTGCCTTCAAGGCACTGCAACACAGAACCACACAAAGCTGGTCCCAAGAGTTTAAGCAACTATGCTCAGCTGTGCCTTAAGCTCAGATGAGCAGTTCCAATGAACACTAGGTTCATTTGAATTCCAGGCTCCAATACATCATTCCCACCTGCCTTTCTCAGCTGTTACTATAACTTATCAGCTTGCAACTCCATTCAGAAAAACACAACTGAAATCTCAGTGCTATTGCCTAGAGAAACTCATTCCTGGAAATACTGGAAGTGCTATTGATGACTTCACCAAGGTCTTCACTATCTGCTTCTAGATTCCATTAACATGGAAGACCAGGGACAGAACAGACTGTAGGGTGCTATTTCTCAGTCCTATGAGAAGGACTTGTAGTAAAAGATATTGTCCCCAGTGCTTGATACAGTTGTCATTACAATTTAAAACCACAGATGGGATCAAGAGCAGTTGGTGACCCTGCCTGAGGTCACAGGGGACAAATGAGAAAATCCCTGTTAAACTTAGGTATTTTACCATGCACTCTCAGGGCTGCAGTAGCCATCTTGTCTCCACACACACAGGTGTAATCCCCTGCATCTTGTTCCTCCAGGCTGTGGATTGTCAGCTCAGCAATGGTATCCTTCAGCCTCGTTTTGTACTTCTCACTAGGCTTGAGCACCTTTTGCCCTTTCCTCCACTCCACTGGAGCAGCTTTGGTCAGCTCACACTGCACAACAGCTGTCCCAGTTTCTGTGCCTTCCACATGGACAAGTTCCTTTTTGAACAGAGCAGGCAGAGCTATGGGATGTGATACAAACAGACAGGTTATCAGAACCATTAACCATGGAGTCATACAGTGGTGTGGGTTGGAAATGGACCTTTAAAGAGTCATCTAGTCCAACCCCCTGCAGCCAGCAGGGACATCTGCAGCTAGAGCAGGATGCTCAGAGCCACAAACAACCTGAGCTGGAATGGTTCCAGGGATGAGACATCTCCCACCTCTCTGGGCAACCTGGGACAGGCTCTCAGCATTCCTTCTATCTAGTCTAAATCTCTCCATTTTAGTTAAAAACCATCACCCCTTGTTCTCTCAAAACAGGTCCTGCTAAAATGTCTCTCATCTTTCCTGTATGTCCCTTTGAGCACTGAAAGGCTGCAAGAAGCTCTCCCTGGAGCCTTCTCTTCTCCAGGCTGAACAACCCCAATGCTCTCAGCCTGTCCAGACAGAAGAATGCACTTTTAAGCCACAATCTCCACGGACATAAAGGCTCTAATATCAGGAATACAGTTTGGTTGTTTGGGGTTTTTTTAGCAGCACTCAGCAAGTTAGCTTGTGGTGTGCCACAAAAGTAAATTGAACAGGGAAGAAAGTTACCAGCTCCGAGGAGGAACAGAAAACCTCCAGCTGGGAGAAAGAGGAGGTAAAAACACGCAGAAAATCTGAGAGAGGAAAGTTTTGTCTTCTCAGTTTGTCCCTGTCCTTAGAAACATCTTATCACAGAGTCCTTAATGTTGGAAGAGACCTCCAAGATCATCATGTCCAACCATCAGCCGACCCCCACAATGCCACGAAACCATGGCCCTAAGTAAGTGCCACACTCTTCCATCTATTGGAAGTTTCTCTGGAGTGGCAACCAAAGCTCATCACCAGTCACTGAGGCAGAACCAAACCCCTCTCTCTCCTCCCTAAATCAGGACCTGCAGAATAATGCTTTAGGAGTTGCTTGGAAAGTCCCATTTCATCAGCAGAATCTAGCACAGTGCCACAAAAGAGGAGGAGACAGTCCTTCAAATGCTGAATGGACAAAACCTCTCTCACTCCCTGAGGTCAGAGATTTTAAAGAGCAGTCCACAAACCCTCTGAGAGTAATCTTGTTATTGGAGGTCTGCTCCCTCCTGGCCTTACATAAGAGTTGACTCTTTCACTTCTAAAACAGTAAAGACTAAGATGAGAAGCTCTCCCAACTCTTCTTTGCTCTAAAGCCATCAGTCTGCAGCTGACAGTCAGTGGGAGGTGGGATGAAACACATGCAGCAAACCAAGGAAATGCTGCAGAATCCAAACAGCAAAGCAACTAGCAAAGAAACCTCTGAGAGCAAAGGGATCTCCTGGAGATACTGCTAGCAAAACAGAGAACAGCTTTTTTTTACCATGGACTGTCAAGACAGCTGAGGTCTTCTGCTCTCCACACACACAGGTGTATTCTCCTGTATCTTCTACCTCCAGCTCTCGGATCAGCAGCTCTGCAGCAGTACCTTCTTGTCTCATCCTATACTTGTCACTTGGTTTGAGGGTCTTGTCCCCTTTTTTCCACTCCACTGGGACCCCAAGCTTGCTCAGCTCGCAGTGCAGAGTGGCTGTTCCACCATCTGTGGCTTCTCTGTTCTTCAAGCCTTCTTTGAAGAAGGCAGGCAAAGCTGAAGGGCAGCAATGAGCAGTGAGATGGAATACTCCAAAGGGTTAAAATTCAGCAGCCATGCTTCATTCTCCTTTCCCCCCTCTTTTCTTCAGCTGATTTATCAATACAAGGACCTAGATTCTCCATAATTTCCATGAATCACTATGAGGAAAGAAATGTCATCCCCAGGAAGGGATTCAATGCCATATAACCCCTAGAGGCATTTCACATGTACTCAGAGTCACAGATCAATACAAACAGAAGTAGAAAACTCACTTTTTTTTTTCCTCCTGTGAAATTTCAGGCAAAGAGAATAAATGCCAATTTGAAATTTCTGGGGGAAAAAATGTTTTTCTTCTATGACTTTTTCCACCCTGATGGGAGGATGTTTGCTAGGCTTCCACATACTCCAGCAAACAAAAGGATGGGTTTACATCAGAAAAATCAAATGAAACTCCAGAGTTTCATTCTAAATGTCAGTTTGAAATGAAATGATTCATTTCAATACATGATGGGAAAAACAAGGACTTTCACCTGAACTGACATAGCCTTTCAAACATGGCACACACAGTCTGAAAGAAATACATGAATAAATTAGAAGTTCTCCATGGGAATGTTCATCCCTTAGAGGGTTGGAGCTTGCTTTACACAGGATATTAATTGAATGCAGTGACAGCTTGACACCTCATTGTCCAAGGAATGGAGTATGGGAATAAGATTCCAGGGAATAACCTATCCTTTAAGAATTGTATGAAACCTTCAAATGCCTGAGCCATCATCCCTTTGAGGCAACCCATTTTCATGGGCTTGAGCATCATGGAGAGACTAAGAAAGGAACTTGCAAGAGAAAAAGCAAAATAGTGGACTCTATTTACAAGAGTAAGAGTAAGGCTGGTTGCTTGTGCCCTGAGTCTGCACACTCATCCCCTTCTTGTGCCACACACCCTGACTGCTCTGACACCCATGGGAGCACTCCATGGGCATCAGTGAGCTGGGGATGAGGGCCTAGCACGAGCAAGGAGACAGTAGGGTCACCACCTGCCTGTCCAAATGAACAGAGGAAACAGGATAGTTACTCTGAGTATGTGTCTTGTTGTGTTTGTTTTACCATGCACTGTTAACACTGCCATAGTCTGCTGCTCTCCACACACACAGGAATAGTTGCCAGCATCCGTCGTGTCCAGGTTTTGGATTATAAGCTCAGCAAGAACACCTTCCTGTTTCATTTTGTATTTGTCACTCGATCTGAGGGTCTTGAAGCCCTTCTTCCACTCCACCTTGGCAGTAGCCTTGTTCAGCTCACAGTGCAGAGATACACTTCTACCTTCTGTGGCTTCTTCATCTGCCAGTTGCTTGGTGAAAAGAGCAGGCAGGACTGCAGGGTAAATGCAACAGGGACATAGCATCAAAGCTGAGAAAGCCTCACTCATGAACCACTCACCCTCTTATCTCCTGAATCTACATGTTACTGGAGCCACAAGAACTTCTTCAACACTCCAGGATTTTGTTCCTGTCTCTAAAATGTCAAAAGACATTTGAGTGTAGATTGTGACATTTTTCATTCTTCAAGCTTGCTTTAAGGGCAAGTGTCTATGCCAAGGGAGCTGAGAAGCAAGCCAGCCTTTACTTCATACAGCAGAACTTCTAAGGGGTGAAAACAGAAGCTGTATTTCAGTATGAGACCCAGAGCATTTTCACAGAATTAAAGAAGAATTTGGTTGGAAAAGCCCTTTAAGATCATCAAGTCCAACTGCTGCCAAATCACCACTAAGCCATTTTCCTCAGCACCACATCTCCATGTCTTTTCAACCCCTCCAGGGATGGTGAGTCCACCACTGCCCTGGGCAGCCTGGGCTAGGCCTTTACAACCCTTTTGGGAAAGAAATTTTTTCTAATATCCAACTTAAACATGCTCTGGTGCAACTTGAAGTCATTTCCTCTTGTCCTATTGCTTTTGTTTCCCTTGAGGAAAAAAGAGCAGTTCTCCAGAAGCACCTGATGCATGGCACTGTCTGGATTTGTATCAATAAAGTCTCTTCAGACAGAGCAGTCACAAACCAGCTGCCAGCTCTCTGCAGAGATCAAGTCTCTGCTTTGGGAGAGTTAAGCTGAAACTGGCAAAAAAGGGCTGGGAATAGCAGGAGTAAAAAGGCTGCTTTTCATTCAGCTGGTCCTTATGGAGCATCACACATGGATGAAAACTCCTTCCTCTTAGCAGCAACAAGTGTAACACAGCCTGAGTTACAAACAGCAAATATTATTCCCACTTTTAGGTCAACCCCTATGGGAAAACTTCTAAACAAACTGGACTAAGGAGACTTTTGTTGACCTGTGGTCCTGTACTATATTTCTCCTTTGAACACAACACCTAGGAAGACACACAGCACATCCAGAGGGCATCAGGTGAAAGGAGAGAGAGGAAGAAAATGGGATAGGAAAAGAGGGAAGATAGAAAGTGTAGAGGGACCAGATGGAACAGGAGAAAATGAGGAAGAAATCTTGGAGTTACAGAGATTTACTTGGGGCACGTGCTGAGAGTTTCTGTTTACCATGGACTGCCAAAGCAGCTGTAGTCTGTTGATCTCCACACACACAGCTGTAATCACCAGCATCTGCCACTTCCAGATCCAGGATTGTCAGCTCCACAGAAGGACCTTCCTGCTCTAGTTTGTACTTTCCACTTGGCTTGAGGACCTTATTCCCCTTTCTCCACTCCACCGGGGCTGACTTGCTCAGTTTACAGTGCAAAGTGACTGCCTCCCCCTCTGTAGCTTCCTTGTTCAACAGTGCTTCTTGGAAGAGGATAGGCAAGGCTGAAGGATGCAATAGCAACAGAGAAGGAATCAGCACTAGGTCAGGATGAGCTGGGCTCTGCTGGCAGTTACTGGGCTGCATTTAACCAAAACAAAAACAAAAGCCCTACTAGGAGGTGGATATAGATGAAAGAGGGTAAATAAAGCCTCCTGGAGTAAAGAGAGATGAAGTAGAGACAACAACATCCAGCAGTTGTGCTCTCTCAGAGAAAAGGAAAAAAAAAAGTAAATTACAGAATCACAGGATCATTAAGGTTGGAAGAGACCTCTAAGCTCATCAAGTCCAACCATTCCTATCTCTCCCATGCCACTAACCCATGGCCCTAAGTGGAGCATCTGTAAGTTTCTTAAACCCCTGCAGGGATGGTGACTCCAGCACCTCCCTGGGCAGCCTGGGACAACACTTAACAACCCTTGCAGGGAAGAAATTTTTCCTTGTATCTAATCTAAACGTCCTCTGCTGTAACTTGAGGCCATTTCCTCTTGTCCTCTCACTGTTAACTCTGGAGAAGAGACCTACCCCCATCTGACTCCAACTTCCTTTCAGTGATTTGTAGAGAGCACGATAGAATATTCTCTAATAGGTTTTTTCTTTGGCACCACAGAGCCAAGAACATGAAACCTCTAAGAAATCAGAGTGACCAAGCTTTGGATGAGCACCAAATGCTGTACAAACACAGACAAACACGGGCAGAACTGTTACCATTCACTCTCAAAGCAGCTGTTGTCTCCTGGTCTCCACACACACAGGTATAGCTCCCAGCATCAGTCAAGTCAAGGTCCTGGATTACCAGCTCAACAAAACGCCCTTCCTGTCTCATTTTGTATTTGCCATTTGGCAGCAGCTGCTTGCCATCCTTCATCCAGTGGAGCGAGCGCGCTGGCCGGCTCAGCTCGCAGTGCAGCGTGGCTGTGCCGCTCTCCGTGCCTTCCTCGTTCCGCAGCTCGCGCTTGAAACGGATCGGCAGGGCTGGCAGGTGGAGAAGGAGAAGGGATTGCAACCCAAAGCCTTGCCCAGCTCTCTGGTCAGAGGCTGAATTGTGCTCTATCATAGGAGTACCTGGGCTTTATTTCAACATCCTCATCCCTGAACACATCCTGACCTTTTCATGTGGTTAGTAATAAAATTTCTCTAGTAAGTTGTTCCATGGCAATCAAAGTATGAATGCTCTTGGTTGGCATCATGCATACAAATGACAAGCTCATCCTCAAAGGTGAGGAGCCTTCCTTAACAGAAAATCCCAAGGAATCTTATGTTTCCATACTAGTTCAGGGAAAGACACAGGCATGCCAGCACCCTTCACTTAAGGAAAGGTGAGAAGACAAGACAACACACACACACTCAGTAAAGCATTGGGGCGGAGTGACAGGGCAACATCAGAGAGGAGGAAAAACAAAGCAGAAGCAAGACATCAAGGGAGGTGTTGTGAGGGAACATCCAGAAAGGAGGAGGGAGGAGATGGACAAACACATTCCAGAGTTTCACAGGTTATTTCTGACATTTTACCATTCACTGATAAGGCTGCTGTGGTTTTTTGGTTGCCCACTACACAGGTATAGTCTCCAGCATCCTTTGGCTCCAGATCATGGATCAGTAGCTCAGCCACCATGCCCTCCTGCCTCATCCTGTACTTGTTAGTTGGCCGGAGAAGAGTGTGCCCCTTCCTCCACTGCACAGGGGCCTCTCTGCTCAGCTGGCATCTCAGGGTGCCTGTCCCACCTTCCACAGCTTCCACGCTCTTCAGTTCTTCTTTGATGAGCACAGAGGGGGCTGAGGAATGAAGCATTCTCATTTTACTTCAGCAGCATCATTGCCAACTGGTGACCTCTCCTGGGACTTCACCACATTCTCTTGGCACAGCTAAGCAGCTCTGACCTACCTGCAACATCCAGGGCTCTACTTGCATTTACAGCAGCACAACATAAGTTTGGAAGGAAATAAAAACAAAACAATTATTTCCCAAAAAAGAGAATATCAAGGTAATTACCCTTCTGCTGCCCAAATGCTGATGGTCACAGGCACGTGAAGGACTTGCTGGGAAAGTGCAGAAGAAAATTACATATTCCTTACCAAACTGTGCAGCTGAGGCCCTTCTTACCTTCCAGCTTAGAGCTCAGCCAAGCCCCTCTGTCCAGAGCAGAAAGCAGAACACTAATTACAAGGGCAAGGAAAGATGTCTTGTTATCAGGTATAATTTGATTAATGTATTTTAGCATGAATTCCTAGAACACAGAGAACACAATGGACCCAACCAGAGCTGCCTTTTGTTTGTACTGATCCTTTCATGTCTGAATGCTCACTAGAAGTATGCAGGAGCTAGCAGGACCGTGGCAAGAACAACAACAAAATGTCACAAGCAGGTGTCTTATTCCTACCATGGATTTGGACTTGGGCTGTGCTCTGCTGGTCTCCAGTGTCACAGGTGTATCTTCCCGCATCTTCTGGCTCTGCATTATGAATCAGCAGCTCTGCCACTGTCCCCTTCTGCTTCATTTCATACTTGGCACTTGCCTGGAGCGTGGCTTCTCCCTTCTTCCACACCACAGTGGCATCAGCTTTGGTGAGCTCGCAGTGCAAGGAGACAGATTTCCCTTCCTCTGCTGTTGTGTTCTCCAAGGCTTCTTTGAAAAGGACAGGCACAGCTAGAAGGCAGAACCAGGGATTAGGACATGTCCTCTTGATCTACTCTACAAATGCCTCATGGTAGCTGTCACCCGTTCAAACCAACCCTCTCCAAATAAGCAGAGCAGCCTTAGACCATCCCTTGGCTGGGTGGCATCCAAGGGATTCTGCCTGAGAGAAGGAAGAAATCTCTCCTCTAGATGCTATCTCACTGTGGATTCCTAGGAGTATGGGGGAAGTTCATCTTTGATAAGGACTCCTTCAAAGTCCTCTGGGCATCCTCAGCTAACAAACTCTGCAAGAGAGTATTCTTGCTCTATATCTCTACTGCTTTCTGCTCCAGATCATGTTCCCTTTGTACTAGTACTTAAAGGTACTGTAGTTTAAGGACATTGCAGAGTGCAGATGGCACCAGAGAGCCTTTACAAAGGATGTTTTGGAGGGGTTGGGTGTCTAATCATGAATCAGTTCACCATCTACAATTTGTCAGGAACTGAATTGAGGTTTCCATGTTCTTGTGCTCCAATGTCCCTAAGTCCAGTCTTGATCACAGCTATATAAAATAGCTGGTATCTCAGGGACTATGGCATGTAGGGTATGGAAAATGAACCCTCTGCACTCTTATTTTTCTGCCTAGTGGGCATTTACAGATTTAAAACCCCACAGAATCATTAAGGTTGGAAAAGACCTCTAAAATGATCAAGTCCAACCATCAGACTATCACACTCATGCCCACTAAACCCAGATAAATAACAGAAGATTACCTGAAGGAAATGATTCTACAACTCTCAAGACATACAGGTGCCCACAAACATGCAATTTTACTGCTAAGTTTGTCACACAGGAATTTGCAGGTGGCCCTGCCACAAAGTACTGGGTGGGTTTGGTTTTGTAACAGAAGCTCTGCTAATCACAGAATCACAGAGGTTGGAAGAGACCTCTAAGATCATCAAGTCCAACCATCCCTATCACTACCATACCACTAATCCATGGCCTTTAGCAGAGCAATGCTTTGAGGCAGTGTAGTAACAAGTCTAACTGTGCCTACCATTGACTTTGAGGCGAGCAGTGGTCTTCTGCTCCCCAGCAGTGCAGGTGTAGTCTCCAGCATCTATTGGTTTGAGGTCTCGAATAAGGAGCTCTGCCATGGTCCCATGCTGCCTAAACTCATACTTGTCACTGGCATGGAGAACAGTGTCTCCTCTCATCCATTTCACTGGGGTACCAGCTTTGCTGAGCTCACAGGTCAGTTTGACTTGTTTTCCTTCTTTAGCTTCTTCATTCTGGAGCTCTTGCTTGAAAAGCACTGGTGCTTCTGAAAAAGAACATTGCAAAGGGTTAAGGAAAGACCTAGAGTGGGAATCCCTTCCCTATTGATTTCAGGCTTTGGTACTGAGTTGGAAAAGCACAGGAACAGAGAAGCACTAGCAAACAGGAGCCAGGTTCTGACAACTCACATCTGGCTGCCAGCACTCTACAGCAGCAAAGAAAAAGAATGATCTGAGGCCATCTGCAGCTTTTCCTTTCAACCCCTAGCTGGAGTGTTGAAGAAGTTATTCCTATTACTGTTGTCATCATCACAATTCTTTTGCTTCTAGTTGCAGCAGGGGAGGTTTAGATTGGATAGAAGGAGGAATTTCTTCCCTGAAAGGGTTGTTAAATCTTGGCCCAGGCTGCCCAGGAAAGAGTCTCCATCCCTGGAGGGGTTTAAGAGACATTTAGATGCTGTGCTTAGGGCCATGGGTTAGTGGTATGGGGATGATAGGTGTGGTTGCACTTGGTGATCTTTGAGGTCTCTGCCAACCTGTGTGATTCTGTGCTTTGCAGCAGATGTTGCACTGCTCCTCATGATGCACTATGTTGCAGATGTGTGACCAGAGCTGGACCACTGGCACACATCAGCCTTTCCTGGAGGTCAGCTTGCACGCTACACAGAGGACACAGAGCAATGCAAAGCACTATCTGTCAGCAGCAGCAGGATTGCCTTCTCATTATAACAAAAGAAATCCCACCCTATATTTGTATCCAAGGTGAATACAGACTTCAAACCAGCAGAGAGCAAACAGAGAGAGAAAAGCAGAGTGGGATGTTAGAGCATCCCTGTGGAGATACCTGTGCAGGTTCTGGCACAGCCTGGAATTGAAGGCTTTAAGGTGAGATAGTGTAGAGAAGGCTCTTGGGGGGGGGGGGGGGACCCCCGGGGGAAGTT
>VWZO01011322.1:0-32358 GCA_013396975.1 Bucco capensis | reverse complement strand
GGCTGTCTGATTTGGAGGTCTCCTACTGAAGGGTCACATCCTCTCCCTCAGTGACTTCAGTATCAACCAGCTCCTTTGTGAAGATGCAGGGCTTCTCTAGAATCACATCAAAACCATCTGAGATGCTTCAGAAGAGGTGTGACTTTGCAGATCACAAGTCATCTGTGAGGTTCACGGCCAAGATTCCTTGCAGCAAAACTGCAGGTCAAGGTTAATAACAGATCATTTGGTTTTCCTGACTATAAAGCCTTCAGGAAGGCACCAATCATGCCACAAAGTGTTTAGTAAATACCCATTGCCATCTGGGAGAAACTGGGATGACTGTTGAAGAACATATCTCTCTCATCTCTCATTAAACAGGAACAAGATACAGGCAAGGTTTTTCCTAAGCCCTCTTCCACGTGACATGATTAGTTTGGACCTTCTAATTGGATGTGGGAAAGTAAACTCTGCATGAAGTGAGGTGCAACAGAGGTTTCTCAAAGGCAGTCATGCAGAGCAGGTCTCATCTCATCAGTATGAGTCCTCTAGGTCATGCAGGATGTCTCATACCCACTGCAATGTGATGAGCATCTCCAAAGACCACACAGTCACTTCCAAAAGATATCTTAGGCCAAAGAAGATGAACTGCTCTGTGGAGGTGTTTGTCTTCCTACACAGCTTATAGAAGTAACCTCAGCTAGGTAACAATAGCTGAATTGAGCAAGGCAAATGTTATTCCTAGCTTAATACTTTTTAACTCATAAAAATCCAATCAAACCCCATGGGTATTTTTGGTACTACACTATCACATATTAATGCTACTCAAAGGAATGAGCCTTCTGTGAACAAGACCTTCCATTTGCCTTGAGAAAAGAAATCTGTTTGCATTTCTGTTTCAAATACCAGCCAAAAAAAATGTCTTTGCAAGAAACATGATGATTCTGAAAAGAATATTATTTGATGGAGTGGAGACTGTGCTTTACAGCTCTGGGTAATGAGAAATACTCATGTTTCAGTCAAAAGCCNATCACATATTAATGCTACTCAAAGGAATGAGCCTTCTGTGAACAAGACCTTCCATTTGCCTTGAGAAAAGAAATCTGTTTGCATTTCTGTTTCAAATACCAGCCAAAAAAAATGTCTTTGCAAGAAACATGATGATTCTGAAAAGAATATTATTTGATGGAGTGGAGACTGTGCTTTACAGCTCTGGGTAATGAGAAATACTCATGTTTCAGTCAAAAGCCACCTCTGCAGTCCTGCACTCTTGGGCTATCTGCTCATTCATGTCATTCCCTCACTATCCACAGAGACTAATGCTGCAGTTTTAACCCAGTTTAACTTTTCCACATGAAACAATTCATTGTCAACAATGACCAGCAGAGAACACATGCAATGTTGCCTCTCAAACAAGGAAAACTCAATTGAAAACTTACTGGTTGCACTCCCACCTCCTTTGAACTAATTGATTTCTCCTCATTTGTCATCACCACACCAGCTCAGCTCAAGGAAAACTGGAGAAGGCATCCAAGGTGCTACCACTACAGTCTGACATTCCCATCTAAGATCCAATGAACAGTCTGACAGTTGCCCAGGATTCCAAAGTGTTCATTCCCCAACCCTCAATTCGTTATAGAGGTGATGCTATTCTTGAATATATACAGAAAGGCATCTGATGGGGCCAAATATATACAGAAAGGGATCTGATAGGGCCAAATATATACAGAAAGGCATTTGATGGAGCCAAATATGTGCAGATAGACCTCTGATGGAGCATAATATGTGCAGAGAGGCATTTAATAGGGCCAAGTATGTGCAGATAGACCTCTGATGGAGCCAAATATGTGCAGATAGACCTCTGATGGAGCCAAATATGTGCAGATAGACCTCTGATGGGGCCAAATATGTGCAGATGGACCTCTGATGTGGCCAAATATGTGCAGATAGACTTCTGATGTGGCCAAATATGTGCAGATAGACCTCTGATGGGGCCAAATATGTGCGGATGGACATCTGATGGGGCCAAATATATGCAGATAGACACCTGATGGGGGGAAATATATGCAGACAGATACTTATAGGGCCAAACTTGCAGCATTTTTGTTCCTTTTTGGGGTTTTTTTCCACCTACCCATATTCACCCACCCTGATTTCTATGTATTCTTTCTTCTCCTGAAGTTTTTAGGATGGAATTACCTTTAACAACCAAACTGGCAGATGTTTTCTTATCACCAGCTTCAAATGTAATGAGCCCCGAGTCCTTCAGGGAGAGTTTTTTCAGCGTTAGCAGGTGATATCCACCAGGCTGAGACTGGACCTCATTAAGTTCATTGGTATGGAGTGGGGTTTTATCCAAAAACCACTGCACTTTGCTATAGTCTACAGGAGAGATTCTGCATTTGAACAGGGCAGATTCTCCTTCTAACACAGTGACATCTTCCAGGTCTTCTGTTATTAGCACTTTCTGGCCTGAAAGGAACATAGATACATCAATTACTGGAATCTTCAGGTTCTAGCATGAAAATAGAGATGGAATACTCCCAGATTTCCCATGTGAGTATTCCAAGAAAGAAATATATTCATGATACAGAAGACTGAAACACAGCTCCCCTCCTATGGAACACACAAACCATTCACAGGAAGAGAACCTATGCAGGACACACACCAAAACAGGACGAGGAGCACTTGAGAGCAGCAGAACACAGACAGCAGAACAATTAGCAAGCACAACACAAATCCAGTGCTATGAAGCTTCTCCTAGTGGAACTACCTGGAAAGACTGAAAGGATATGGCTCTGAGAGCATCATCAGTGTCTAGACATCACTAAGCAGAGGATCCCTCCCATGACAACCTTTCTGCTTTTCTGGAGCAGATAATGTGTTTTCTGTGGGATGGGTACCACCCAGCTCCCGCCTTCTCTGAGCTTTGTCCAACCATACATAGAGAGAGTCTGACTGGCTTGGATGAGACCTTTAAGATCATCAAGTCCAACCATTAACCCAACACAGCCAGGTCACCACTAAAGCTCATGACCCCTCCATGGTTGCTGACTCCACCACTGCCCTTGGCACACCAGGCCAGGGCTTGACAACCCTTTTGGGGAAGGAATTCTTCCTAAAAACCAACCTAAACCTGACTGTAAATAAGTACATACAATAGGCTTATCACTCTGTACACAGACAGAGCTGATGTTGCTCCTACTTATAACTCTACGCAGGGAATTTTTACTTCTGTCTTGAGCTTTGTGACAGAGACGTTTTTGTGGGGTTTTTTGTTTTGTTTTGTGAACTTGGGTAGCTCAGCTCCTGAGGTCATGTTACAGTATCACAGTATCCCAGTATGTCAGGGGTTGGAAGGGCCCTAGAAAGATCATCTAGTGCAACCCCCCTGCCAGAGCAGGATCACCTAGACCAGCTCACACAGCAATGTGTCCAGGCTCCAATGCAATGGCTCCAGACAAGGAGACTCCACAGGCTCCTGGGCAGCCTGGGCCAGTGCTCTGGCACCTGAACTGCAAACATGTTCCTCCTCAGCTTAATACTAAACCTCCTGTGCTCCAACTTGCTCCCATTCCCTCTTGTCCTACCATTGGATGCCATTGAGCAGAGCCTGGCTCTCTCCTCCTCACACTCACCCTTCACATATTTATAAACATTCATGAGGTTGTTGGGGATTAAGCACACTTCTTTGTTTCTCAAGGCCTCTTTGGCAGATGAGCAGAGCTAGGGGAGTCTGGCTTTACCCTCTAGTCTTTAATAACTCAAATAAGTAAGTGGAGACCACCACTGTATCTCCACGTGACCATACTTGAACCACTTCTATTCACTCTTTCAGCAGCTTCAGCTGAAGGATTTCTCCCAGTTGGGGCTCCAGTGAGGGAACTATGAGGAGTAGTAACAACCAGACCTCACTCCTCCTCCTTAAACACTGTCCTGCTGTTAGCATTGGCCACCACAGCTCATTTACTGCCCACAGCATCACATTCAAGCTGCTAGGTTCTACTCCTCATCTGGAGCTTGGGTTGTACCCTTCATCTCTAAGGTGCAGAGGGATGTTCAGCACTTAAAGATCTCTGGAATTTAAGTCCAGAGGAAGACTGGAGGGGATCCATCCCCTCTTAGAAACCACTGCTGGAAAGAGGCATCAAAAGGACAGGGAGTAAAGCCTGGAGGTAGAATAACCTTTCCCTTATCTAACAGCAGAAACTCTGGATCATAGAATCATAGAATCCTAGACTGGTTTGGGTTGGAAGGAACCTCTGGAGCTCATCTAGTCCAACCCCCCTGCAGTGGCCAGGGACATCCCCAACTAGAGCAGCTTGCCCAGAGCCCTGGCAAGCCTCACCTGCAATGCCTCCAGGGATGGCAACTCAACCACCTCCCTGGGCAACCTGGGCCAGTGTTCCACCACCCTCGTGGGGAGGAACTTCTTTCTAATGTCCAGTTTAAATCTACTCCTCTCTAATTTAAAACCATTGCCCCTTGTCCTTTCATGTCCATCCTACGTTCATACAGGAATATCAACCTCTCCTCACATTAGCATTTTGGGGTTTAAAACATACCCAGGGTACCATAGCTGTAATTTCTTCAGACTGAGGAATTGTTCTGCATGTCTAGCTCCATGCTGATAGATTTTTGTTCCCAGGTCCTCTGCAGTGCATATACATCATGAGTGAGCCCGAGGCAGAACAGTGGATCTGCTACCCATAGGGAATCATGGAATCATTTGGCTTGGATGAGACCTTTAAGATCATCAAGTCCAACCATTAACCCAACACAGCCAGGTCACCACTAAAGCTCATGACCCCTCCATGGTTGCTGACTCCACCACTGCCCTTGGTAGACCAGGCCAGGGCTTGACAACCCTTTTGGGGGAAGGAGTTCTTCCTAAAATCCAACCTAATCCTCTCTGAGTGCAACTTGAGAGGCCATTTCCTCTTGTCCTATACCTTGGGAGAAGAAATCAACCTCCACCTCACTCCAACCTCCTTTCAGGTAGTTGTAGAGCCTCCTTTTCTCCAGATCAACCAACCCCAGTTCCCTCAGCTTGTCCTCATAAAGCTTGTGCTCCAGACCTTCCTCCACAGTGTTTCCTGTTGGTGAAATGGGCTGTACAATCAATCCTTTCATGCATACCTTGCACCACCAGCTTGGCTCTGGACTGGGCATCACCAATGTCACAGGTGTAAGTGTCACTGTCACTTTTCTCCAAGTTTTTTATAGTCAGCTGGAGGGCTTGTCCTGTCTGTGTGAGCTCATACTTCCTGCCAGCCCTGAGTTCAGCCATGCCTTTCCTCCAGACCACGTGGGATGCAGCTCTCTCACTCTGGCACATAAACACTGCACTTCCACTTTCATCAGCTTTCAGATCTGAAAGTTCCTTGACAAAGTAATTGGGTTTTTCTGAAAGGGAAAAAAAAAAAAAAAGAGAGTGACAGGTTTGTTACCCAAACAAGTCCTGAGCATACAGAGTTGTCTTGTATTCCCTCTGCCCTCACTTGTGGAATCAGAATATAGAATCATAATCATCAAATCCAACTGTTAACCAGCACTGCCAAGTCACCACTAAACCATATCCTTAAGAGCCACATTTACACGTGTGAAGTACCTCCAGGGATGGTGACTCCACCACTTCCCTGGGCAGCCTGGCACAGACCTTGATAACCTTTCTGGAGAAGAAAATATTCCCAACACCCAATCCTAACCTCCAGTGGCATAACTTCACATTGTTTCCTCTTATCCCATCAGATAGAATAATCTAAGATGATCACTAGGTCCACCTCCTGTCACTAAACATAACAGGTAGAGTATTTCCATCAACGTTTAACATCTTTGTACAGGTCCTGGTAAGGTCTCATCTTACCAGTTTGGATCAGACATATTCCAGAAAAACTAATGCACATTTCCAGTGTTTGAATGGCTCATTATGCAGCACATTATACCTCACTACCTACAAGGTTGTGGGTAGGATGAGCTCATTAGCCTTCTGGCAGTCATCCTAGGAGAAGGACAACTCTGATTCCAAACCCGGGCAGATGGAGCTCATTTAGCCCTGGAAGGCCTTCCAGCTAAGAGGTTAAACCTCTGTCCTAAGGACTTGGCTGTCAGTGTCCAAGCTTGCTAGGCCCTGGCAGATGACCCTTAGGACTAAAGGGTGGGTCCAGCTCTGCGCATGCTGTGTCTCACCTAAAAAAAATCCATAGCTCAGGCTCGAGGGTGCTATCTGCTATCCTCTTTTTATCAGCGCGCTTGGAAAAGGCGCTGAGGAGGAGCATGGATGGAGCCCTCCCTGGAGCTTCATTCACGAAGCCTAGCCATACATACCTACAAGGTGTTGTTTTCAGAGGTTTTCCTAAAAGCTTTTAATCCATGACATGTTTTGAAAACTAACAGTTGATCTTGTTTAGGGAAACAGAGAAGAACTTCTTCTACAGCTTGTAGATACCAACTTCTGCCCACACCACCTCCTGGACATGCTTCAACTGACCTTGCACTGTGATCTTGGCTTTTGTCTTGGAGACCTCTGTCTCACAGGTGTACTCTCCACTGTCCTTGACTGTGGAGTCATGGATGATCAGAGTGGCTCTTGTGCCCTCCTGCTGCAGCTCATATTTCTGGCTCTTTCGGATTGCTTTGCCATCCTTGTACCACCTGATGGTGACATCAGCCCTTGACAGCTCACAGCTCAGGTTGATGTCCTGCCCTGCTGCTGATGTTTTATCCTCTAGATGTTTGATGACCTCAGGAGGTTTCTCTGAAGAGGAGGAAAACAAAAGAAAAGGGAACTTTGTGTTTGGAGTTTTTCCAGCTCAACTATCCAGCAAGTTTTCACATGCTCCAATGAAGGATTCATCTCATCTTAGGGAAGAGAGAGGAAAAGCAGCCTTGTTCTTTAGCACCTATTAATTGCAGTTATGGCTGTCAGTAAACACTAATGATTATGGTAGACTAAACCTAAGGAATATATTTTCTTACAATGAAGGTGGTGAGAGTCTGTCCAAGGTTGCCCAGAGAGGTGGGAGATGTCCCACCCCTGGAACCATTCCAGCTCAGGTGGTTTGTGGCTCTGAGCAACCTGCTCTAGTTGCAGATGTCCCTGCTGGCTGCAGAGGGTTGGACTAGATGACCTTGAAAACTTCCTTCCAACCCAAACTATTTTATGATTGCTTCTAGGAACTGAGGACTTGTCCTGGTAACATCCATTTCAGGAGATACTGCTTTATCATCACTGAAGTTACTGCAGGTGTTCACTTAGAGTGTTATCTATCTCACTAAATATAGACATCTATGCTACAGAGATGTGCAGCAGAGGCCACTCTAGGCATTCTACAGGCAGCAGTCATCTGCTAAATGCAAGCAATGGACTTCAAGGAATCATTTATTTTATCCTGAATAGGTCTAATTGATGAACTATGAGGAATCATGTCTGAAAACTACTTATTTCTCCTCTCCACTGACTACCCATGGAGCTTTGGTGATTATCTTAGATGCAGATAGTGGGAGTAATAGTTCACAGTATCACAGTATCCCAGTATGTGAGGGGTTGAAAAGGACCTAGAAAGATCATCTAGTGCAACCCCCCTGCCAGAGCAGGAGCACCTAGACCAGCTCACACAGCAATGTGTCCAGGCAGCTCTGCAATGGCTCCAGACAAGGAGACTCCACAGCCTCCTGGGCAGCCTGGGCCAGTGCTCTGGCACCCTCACTGTACAATGACCTACCCAGGGCATTCTGCAATTCTCATGTACCCATACAGTTTCAGTATTTATCCCTTGGTTTTAAGGACAAAATCTCAGTGCTTCAAGGCTGACAGAGAAGGCTGCTCCTCACTTGGAGCACAACAACAGTTTACCTTCTTGATTTATTAACATACCTCATGAAAAGACACCCAAGAAATCAAACCCCAGAACCTTCTGGTCTCCTTACCTTTCACAACCAGAGAAGCTTTGGAGGTTAGACCACGGGCAGTGAAAATGACTTCTCCAGCATCACCAGGAATCACATTTTTGATCTGCAGTGTATATTTCCGACCCATATTAGAGGCTTGAAATCTCCCACCACTTGCCACTTTCTTCCCATTCAGTGTCCAGTTGAAGTCATCAATGCTTTCATGGGACAAAATACACTCAAAGGTGCAATCTTCTCCCTCCAGGATCTCAGTGTTTTTCAGCCTTTTGGTGATGCCAATGTTGAGCTCTGGAAGACAAAACCAGTAGGTTCATAGAAGGAGCTCATCAAACTGGTTTATCTACTGGATTGGCAGGAGACCACTGCATTCCTTACAGGTATATGTGACATGGGAAGGATTTTTCAGACATTAGCCACTCAGAATCACCACAAAGATATAGAAGATGGAACTCCTGAATCTCCTGGCTTTCATTCAGTCCTTTCAGAGCAAAACCAGCTCAGTCAGTGGAGCAAAGCCAAGATTCAATGAGCCAGAGGGGAGAAAAAGCCGTCAGCTAAGAAGCCTCTGGGATGTGAGGTGATGTTTATCTCCATGCAGGTAAGAGAAAAGGGATGTTTGGTTTTGTTAACCTGTTACCATCCTACCCCTCTGGTGTTGAAATCAGACAAAGTCAAAATCTGTCTCATTAACATGAGTTTGAAACCAGCAATTCTCTTTCCTTCAAGCAGCAACAAGGATGAAAGGACAGACTGGACTCCAGGCTTCTTCCAACAATAGACTCTGAATGAATAGCTCAGAGATGGGAAACACAAGCTGCTTGGGGATTGGGGGTTAGTTTTGAGAGAGGATGTGTGGGTTATTTTGTTTGGTTTTGGTTTGGTTTTGTTTGTGTGGGGTTTTGTGTTTTTTGTTTGTTTTAGAAATAATTTGCTCTTCTGGGAGTGTTTCTGCACCTCAGGGATGCTGAGGAAAGAAACAGTCACTACATTTTTTTCACCAGATACACTCACATTGAAGAGTAACAAGGATTGTTTAGCCATCACGCTGTAATATGATGTGATGATGATGTGATATGTTATGTGATGTGGCCTGGGGAGGAATAGATGGGAGACAAAGTGACCAAGGCCACTCATATTTGCAGCACCCCTTGACTGGCCATCCTCTACAATGCTTACCTTGAATGCTGACCTTTGACTTGGCCACATCAGTACCAATATCACAGGTGTATAAACCTGCATCTGTCTTTTCCAGGTCATGGATAAGGAGGCAGAGGGTCTTCCCAGACTGTATCTGCTCATACTTTTTACCAGAAGTGAGCTTCACTCCATCCTTTTTCCAAACAGGTTTGACCTTCTCTTTGGAGACTTCACATTCCAGCTTAATCAGCCCTCTCTCCTCACCAGAAACATCATCCAAGGCCTTCATGAAGACTGCAGGCTTCTCTGAAGGTTGACAAGCAAGACACAACAACCAGGAGGTTTAAAGTGAGGCATTTTCTGTTGCTACCAAATATTTCAAGAGAGCTTAAGTAAATCCTTGGCATTGGCAAAGGTGCTGCTAACCAAAGAATCCAAAGGAGTCTCAGGTTCATCATTGGAATGAGTTTTAGGGAAATCAGAAGTTCTTAGCAGCAGGAGGAAGGGGAGGAAGGCTCAGAACACTTCCCACTCATGGTTCCAGATAGGTGAAAAAGTCAATTTAGGATAACAAATCACTGTGATTTACCTGAGTGTGCATGTATGGGTGGTATTGCTAACAAAAAAATGTAATTTTGACATTTTTAGTGTGAGAGGTTTTGGAGAGAAACTTCATGCTTCTAACATGCCTAGAAGAAGTCACACAATTCTCTTTGCTGAATCAGCCCAACTCCAGAGCTGAGCTACTGCAAGGCATCCCCTGCCCTTGGAGGTATGCTGAAGCTTACCTTCTTACAGACAAAAATCTCTATAAACATCAGTATATAGACTACAGTCTATTGAAGACACCTACAAGTAAAAGGAAATTGCTCTTGAGACTATCGTGATGACAAGTAGAAAGATGCTAAATAGCTATGGAATCTTTTGGCAGGAGACCAAAGAGTCTTCCTTAAAAAGGAAGTCAGTACAATCCTTTAAGGTTGCACTTTGATGATCTCAGAGGTCTTTCCCAACCTTAATGATTCAATGGAAAAACACCAGCTGCAGGAGCAAGTTGCACTGGAAGAAAGTTTATTCCTTGCTGATTCCTCATGGCCAGGGAGGTGAAGTTTATGAGCAGGGCTACTCCATAGGTATGGTAAATAAGAGCTGCTCTCCATTCAGGAGCTATGTGACCATGACTCACCGATCACCTTCAGGCGCACGCTCTCCGACACCTTGTCTGACTTCATGGTCACCGTGCCAGCATCCTCAGGCTTGACCTGCTTCATCGTCAGCATGTAGCACTTGCCAACGTTCCTGATGTCATTGAAGTTGTTGGTGTAAAGGAGGGTGCCATTGAGGAACCATTCCACATCCTCATCATCGTGAGACAGCTCGCAGGAGAAGACAGCAGAGCTCTCTTCTTCAATCTCCACGTCCTGCAGGTGTTTGAGCACTTCCACATTGCGGGCTGCAGGGAACCAGGTGCACCATCAGCACAGAGCCACACAAGAGACCTCTAAGCTCATCAAGTCCAGCCACACCTATCACTGCCATGCCACTAACCCATGGCCCTAAGCACAGCAGCTAGATATTCCTTAAACCCGTGCAGGGGTGGTGACTCCAGCACCTCCCTGGGCAGCCTGGGACAAGACTGAACAACCCTTGCAGGGAAGAAATTCCTCCTTATATCCAATCTAAACCTCTCCTGCTGCAACTTGATGCCATTTCCTCTTGTCCTCTCACTGTTACCAGGGAGAAGAGATCTACTCCCATCTTACTCCAACCTCTTTTCAGGTTGTCGAGAGCACTAAGGTCTGCCCTGAGCCTCCTGTTCTCCAGACTGTTACCACATTACCAAGAATCAGTGCTGTCACCACAAGTGGGTTTCAGAGTGTTTAGAGTCCATTCGGTTGTTTCATCCGGTCTCCTGTACACCACAGGTCATTACATTTCATTTTCTTGGTTCTGCATTTGGTCCAACAAAACCTCATCCATTAAGAAATCTATATTGTCCAGAGACCTCAACTCTTTTGGCACAGAAAATATTTTACCTATATTTTTCATTTTAATTAAAAAAAAAAATAAGTAATTCTTTCTAAACTATTAATGGCATTAGAGTGATGCCTAAATACTCCAACAGAGCTCCAATCCCTCTGTGCTGGTCCTTGCACACATCCATACACTTCATAGCTAAATTGTCCCTGACTCACTGCCAGGGAAACTCAGAGGATGAGGTGGAGACAATGGGTTTGGTCACAACTTGGTCAGGTTGAAGGAGTATCAGAAATCGAATTTTTATTCCCAAGTCTTTGGCCAGAGGTTTCTCTTTACAACTTCCCCACTCCAGAAATGCTGTTTTTCTCAAGGACTAGCTAACTCATAGGAGGGTTTGGGAAGATTAAATCATTTTGACATTTGGATGAACCTCTGCAAAGCCAAACTGGTACCAAAAGCTGCTCCTTTGACTTCTGGAAATGATTCCATGGCTCATCTCCAAGTCTTGCTGAAAGTGACACAGCTACCAGCTTTTGCTACAGTTTCACCATAGCTGAAGAATTGGGTGAAAATAGTGCCAGAGCCAGATGAGGTAGAACATCATTATGGACAAGAAACCTAGAGCAAATGTAAAGGAGGTCAGGAAAGTAAACTCACAACCAAGATCAGCCCCAATCAGAGACCTGTGGCAGTTTAACATAAAGGACATTTCTAGCAAGAAGCACCAGAGTTCTAGTTCCAAGGGAAGATAATATGCCTTGAGGGACACACCTTGATTCCTACCTTCCCCAGATGGTGCCTTTCCATATATATTTCCTACTTCATGGCAAGTGCTGGATTTCAGTATGTTGGAATTCCAGCATAGTTTGTAATGAACAACCTGATCTGGCTGGAGATTTCCCAGCTCATTGCTGGAGGGTTGGACTAGATGACCTTTAAAGGTCCTTTCCAACCCAAATCATTCTATGATCTCTTTATGGTTCAGTATTTCATTCTGTGTTTCACTTCTTGGGCAGATTCCCACAATTCTCTTCTGCTAATTTTCTATAAATGCAATATCTTAGGTGAACTGGTGGTGTTAGGAATCATCCAATGGGTTGGCATACAAGGGACCTTTCAAGGTCATCTAGTCCAACTCCCCTGAAACAAGCTGGGACATCTTCAACCAGATCAGGTTGCTCAGAGCCCCAGACAACCTGACCTAGAATGGTTCCAGGGATGGCACCCAGGATGGCAGCCTGGGCCAGTGTCTCACCATCCTCAGTGTAAAAAATCAGAGGCAAAGCTCCCTGCTGCCAGCCACTCCTACCTTCAACAGTCAGCGTGGCTTCGGTCTCTGCGTTGCCAGCCCTGCACCTGTACACTCCAGCATCTTCAGGCTTCACCTTCACAATCTTGAGCTCTGCTGAATGCTGCTCCCGCTTGATTTTGTACTTGTCGGAGGGCTCAATGGGCGTGTGGCCCTTGAACCACTTCACCACCTTGGGAGAAGGCTTGAAGTCACACGACAAGACAACTGAGTGGCGCTCCAGAGCTGTCTTGTCCTCCATCTTCCTGGTGATCTGTATGTGGTAATCTGCAAAGGAGGGTTGGGAACGCAGAAAGGATCAATCCAAAGCAGAGGGAAGGTTCTAGTCTGCATTTCATCCCAATTAATGTTAGCTGTGTCCTTCACAAGTGTTCTGTGAACTGCTCAGCCTTCTGTTCCAGAGCAGAATTGCTCTGAAGCTGAAACAACATCCTGATCTATAGGGGATGTTGGCTTCTGAAGGTTAACAGCAAGACAGACAACAACCAGGATGTTTAAAGTGAGACATTTTCAGTTGCTACCAAATATTTAAACTAGGATTTAACTAGATTAAATTAGGTTAACTATCAAATGCATGGTCTAGTTCTGGTTCAGTGCTTACTGTTAATTGAAGTTTTTATTCAAGTAAGAGCAAATCAAAGTCAAAACAAGGACTTCAGGATGGGATTGGAGATATTTACTATGGTGACAGCAGAAGATAAAAAGCCTTGAAGCTTCGTCCCAGATCAAGTCAGTGACAAAGTGGATTAAGTAAATGAGCTATCAAGCCTGTCTAGTTCAGAAATGGGACAAAATAAACTCTCCTGGCAAATTTAATCTGGTTTGTCCTTTGTAGTAAAGTCAGGAAGAAAGAAAACCACAACAAATCCAGAACCTAGTCTTAGCTCAATAGCTCTGAATACTAGATTTCAGGTCCAAACTCCTTTAATAATATCCCTTCCCAAAGGATTGCTGTTTCATTTTGTGCATCTGACACAGGGTCCAACAACTTATACCTGGGAACTAAGTAGATTTTCCAGGTACACCTACATTTCCAAGAGCTCAGCCAGTGGAGTCTGCACATTAGACAGTCCAGGGACTGTAGGAGGAAGTATCTCATGCTGTAACCAAGCACCTCACCTTACCTCTGACAAGCAGGCTTGCTGTGGATTTGGATTTGCCAATGGAGAACTGAATGGTGCCTGTCATATCAGCACTGGTTTTCAGTATTGTGAGCCTGTGGATGGTGCCTTCTTGCTGCATGATGATGTTCCTGCCTGCCTGTAAGACTTCTCCACGTAGGCACCATTTGGGGGGTTTCACAGATGGAATGGAGATCTCACACTCAAAGTTGGCTTCCTCGGGCTCAGTCACATCCTCATCACACAACTCCTTCACAATGTTAATGGATTGCTCTGGATGAAGGGTGGAATAGGAAAGCAGGGAGTTAGGAGTCATCACAGAACCATTTCATCAGCATCCTGCTTGCTCGTGCCAGCTTTACCACACTTGAATACTCTGTTAATTCTCTCACAAAAATAAACATTTACTGCTGGTCACAGGTCAGACAGGGAGATAGTGACACTACCTCCAGAGAATTCAGATCTCCTGATCCCCAGTCCTATTTCTGAAGCCACCTCCCTACTCTGATTTTGAACATAGGAAATGGAAAAGGAGGTTGGTAGAAATGCTGGTGGTGATGATAGGAAAAGCTTTGGCTAGCTACAGCAACTTCCCTAGGAATAATCAACTTTCTTCAATACATCTGATAAAGTTCTCTTGAAGCAGAATTTCCTTAGGAGAATGTACCACACATTCATTTACTAGGATGTCATCCCTGGAGGCATTGCAGGTGAGGCTTGCCAGGGCTCTGGGCAAGCTGCTCTAGTTGGGGATGTCCCTGGCCACTGCAGGGGGGTTGGACTAGATGAGCTCCAGAGGTCCCTTCCAACCCTAACCACTCTAGGATTCTATGAACCATTCTATGATTCTATGACCCTGGCCCTTTAATCCTGAAAGGAGCCAACATCAGTGGACTTCAGAAGGAATGAACACTGAATTAAAGTAGTTTTTGAAGTGGTATTGTGTTCTCAATGTAAATGACAGGAGCTTTTTGAATCAGCCAATCCTCCTTCCAGTGCATCCTAGAGGGGAAAAAATGAATGGTTTCCTACCTTCAACAAAGAAATTGGCACTGCTTTTGTCATCAAAGGCATCACAGGTGTAGGTGTCTTCATCCTCGCAGGCAGCGTCGTTGATGATGAGTTTGCGGTAGACTCCATCGCTCACCATCTCGTACTTGTCCCCAGGGACAAGCTCCACATCCTTCTTGAACCACCTGACCTTGGCATTGGCACGAGACACCTGGCACTCCAGGAAACCTCGGTGCTTCTCAAGGGCAATCTTATCCCTCAAAGGCTTCACTATTCTGACAGGCAGCTCTAAAAGGAGTTAAAAGATATATATACACAGTAATCAGTGGAGTTTGCATGAAAGGTGCTCGTTAAAAACTCATTAGCAGTGTTTCTTTTCTGCTTGGTTCTGTGAATGACGAGAGGGATTCCCACTGTGCTCTGCACTCAGCTAACACACAGCAAGGGAAGAGCTAATGAAGGGAAAAACTTATCCCTGTTTTGATGGCTGGGCTGCACAAATAATAGGTGATTTATTCAGCAGTGCTAGGGCAAAGGCAATGGGAGCTCCTCATCAGTGTGTCAATGCAAACTCTTCCTTGCCTCCATCTCTAGAACACTGTTTACCATCAACATATAAAAGGCATTCTTTTCAAACATATACCAGAAAGAAAAATGCAGGAGAAGAAAGTCAAGCTACAGCTTTTTGTCCATCAAAGTTCAAAGGTAACTTTTACGGTCTAAGGGTACCAAAATCAGCCTTCTGAGAAAATAAACTGGTTTTATTTAGCTAAAGTAAATTCCCAGCAGTGAGGCTGATATTTCACATCCACTAAGAGAAGGCAGGAGCCTCTTTCTCTGAAAGATCTAGGAGGGGTTTAACATTCTCCATCTTAAGAGTGGGGTGAGAGTAAGGTGAGAAAGCTGAAGTAGTATTGGGGTGAAGAGCATAATTACCTTTTACAGCAAGCTGGGCACAAGATTCTGCCTTTTCTGCTACAAATTTGATCTCTGCTGCATCTTCCACTTGAACGGGTGCATAAGTCAGTGAATAGGTCTTTCCTGAGAAGAGACACAAACCAAATACAGGTTGTCCTAAGAAGAACTTCACTCTCCAAGGCACACTGCCAGCTTGAGCATTGCTCATCTGGTTTCACAAAATCACACAGAATCATTAAAGTTGGAAGATCATCAAGTACAACCATGCCTATCACTCCCATGCCACTAACCCATGGCCCTAAGGAGAGCAGCTAAATGGTTCTGAAACCCCTGCAGGGATGGTGACTCCAGCACCTCCCTGGGCAGCTTGGGACAAGACTTAACCTTTTCAGTGAAGAAATTTCTTCTCATATCTAATCTAAACCTCCCCCCTCACAGCAGCAAGGCTAACCACTGCCCTATGTCTCCATGTCCCTGTATCAGAGGATAACCTCACCTCAGCTCCTCTAAGGGCTGAACAAATGTGGTCTGTGTCATCTGGAAAGTACTTGGAACAGAAGGATGGCACCCACAGTCAGATGATACAAAGTCCTACCCACTGCTGGCAAGCATAACATGGTGAGATGACCCCAAATTGGCCTTATTTAAGTTCTCACCATGTCATTGCCCCAACCTAGCTGCAGCCCCAAAACAAAAGGGGAACTGTCTGCTGAACCTTCTTCTTTTCACTTTGAAGGTCAGACCCTTCTGCCTAGTATGCAATAGCAGCACCTGCTCCAAGCCATCCCCACTCAAGAATGAGATGTCCCTGCTCATCCTACCATCCTGACGCATCCTGATGTTGTCTGTAGCCTTCAGCTTGTTGTCGTTTTTGTACCACTGGGTTTGGACCTCGTCGTGTGAGATCTCACAGACAAAAGATGCACTCTCATATTCGTTCACTTCCACATCTTCCAGGGGCTTGACAATCTTGATATCTCTGGCTGTGAAATCAGAGAGACAAGGATTTATCTGGGGCTTCTCCACGACTGACTGGGGTGTCTTTACCTTTTGCATGCTTGCATGGAATCAAAAATAGGAGTTGTTTTATTGCAGCCCAGCCTCCCTTCCTGGGGTGTTTCTCTCTTCAGTGCTTTCAATACATTCTATGGAGTAAATACATTTGATGCTGGAACCTACAGGTAGAATGACCAGCTGCAGTGGAACTCACTGCAGGAGCATTTATGGGTGCTGGAACTTCATTAGATTGGAGATTAGAAGGAAGTTCTTTCCCCAGAGAGTGGTTAGGCACTGGCACAGGTTGCCCAGAGAGGTTGTGGCTGCTCCATCCCTGGCAGTGTTCAAGGCCAGGCTGGATGCAGCCCTGGGTGACCTGGGCTAGTGATTGGCATCCCTGCTCAGTGTGGGGAGGTTGGAACTAGATGATCTTTAAGGTCCCTTCCAACCTGCCCATTCTAGGATTCTATGATTCTATGACTCATACAGCTTTTGAAAGAATTTAGATTTGTTCATGAAAGAAAATCTGCCAAGGAAAGCTAAACACAAGCTTACAATCTTGTGTTACTAGAAACTTTCTTATTCACTTGGTTCTGTCACTCCCTTGCTTGTATCTGGACCACCTCAGCCACAGAGACCTCAGCTAGATGTTTGACCTGGGAGAGAATTTACTTCAGAGAGCCCTGAACTCATAGAGTGCAAAGTTATAGAATTAAAAGATTAATCTGTCCAAAGTGATCCATATTTCTGTGCTACTGCTGCCCTTTCCTTTGGAAAGGAAATCCAGCTTGGATCATTGTCAGCATCAGAGCTCAGATGCAAACCAGCCAAGTGTTCAGATAAGCTATCTTAATCCAGGTCAGGGAGAAAAGAGGAGTTCAACAGAGCAATGAAACAGGAAGGTGTTCATGAAGATGTTACTGAACCCAAGTGGCCACATGAGGACAGCATCTGGTAAGAAATAAGAATGGAGAGAATTGCCTTTTCACATCATAGAATGGCTTGGGTTGGAAAGGACCTTAAAGGTCATCTAATCCAACTTCCCTGCCTTGGGCTGGGACATCTTTCACCAGACCAGGTTGCTCCAAGCCCCATCCAACCTGGCCTTGAACACTTCCAGGGATGGGGCAACCACGACTTCCCTAGGCAACCTGTTCCAGTATCTCACCACCCTCACAGTGAGGAACTTCTGCCTTACATCTAATCTAAATCTCCTCCCTGCCAGTTTAAAACCATTACTCCTCATCCCATGCCCTTGTAAAAAGTGTCTCCTTATTTTCCCTGTAGACTCCTCTTTAAGTACTGAAAGGCCACAATGAGGTCTCCCTGGAACCTTCTCTTCTCCAGGCTCAACCACCTCAACTCTCCCAGCCTGTCCTCCCAGGGGAGGTGCTCCAGCACCCTGCTCATCTTCCTGACCCTCCAGATGCCCCTCTGGAAAATAACAGAGCAGGTTGTCAGCTGGGTAACTGGCCTTCAGCATGGCTTTCTCTCTGCTGACAAAATGCATCCTCTGTTTGATAGACTGCACAGTGCAACTCAGAGGGGGAAATGTCTTCAGCATGAAGGAGAGATGCAGTTGGAAAGCATGGGGCTTTCTTGCACATTTGCAACATAAAAAGTAGGACATTGGTTGAGAGCATACCCAGGGCTTGTCCAGTCCCTGTTCAGGCAAAGCCCCCCCTGTGCCAAGGGCAGAACCTAAAGCAACCTATGTCAGCACCAGCCACTGAAGCTCTGCTTTGTGCCAGGCTGCTTACTAACTTGTGAATCCAGAAATACCACTGAAATTCCAGAGACCAGGAATCATTCCTGAAAAAATGGAAAAATAAGATAGCACCTCTTCCAAAAATCCTCCTGTAAGTGCAGAGCAAGCACAGAACCACAGAAGCATTAAGGTTGGGAGAGAGCTCTAAGCTCAAGTCCAAGCATCCCTATCACTGCCATGCCACTAACCCATGGCCCTAAGCACAGCATCTCAATGTTTCTTAAACCCCTGCAGGGATGGTGACTCCAGCACCTCCCTGGGCAGCCTGGGACAACACTGAACAACCCTTGCAGGAAAGAAATTCCTCCTTATATCTAATCTAAACCTCCCCTGCTGCAACTTGGTTGCACAGGACAGCTCTGCCAGCTCTTCCTCACTAGAAGGTCACCCCAAATGAGTCACTGAGGGATTACAAATTGTCCACAGAGCATTTCTTGCTGTGTGGTCAAAAATGGATGTGGATGTAAATCCCTGCTTCAGTCAAACCTACCATGAACCTTCAGGGTGGCTGAGGACTTGTCTTCAGCTGCTTCACACATGTAGGTCCCTTGGTCTTCATATTCACACTTGTGAATAATGAGGCTTCTCCTGTTTCCCTGGGAAATGATCCCCACTTTTTGACTTGGCCGGAGCTCCTTCCCATCCTAGAAGGGAAAAGGTCAAACCAGATGACCACCAACCCTTCCACATCTGCAATGAGCAAAACAAATGCTCAGCTCTGGGCTTAATTCCTCTTCCTTACTGGGCTTAATGGAAGTGTGTTCCTGGAGCCTATGGGGTGGTTTGGGTTGGAAGGGACCCTTAAAGGTCACCTAGTCCAACCCCCTGCAGTCAGCAGGGACATCTGCAACTAGCTGATCATTAACTTAAGCACAGTGCAAAGTTTTCAAGAAGTAGGGATGGCTGGAGGGTATGGATAACTCTTGATGATCTTGGAGACCTATTTGAAGGCTCAAGGCACTGCACAGGGTTGGCAATGAGCCCCTTCAGACATTCTCTTGAAGAAATGCTGTTATCCTCATTTAAGGGAAGGGTCAGCTGAGCCCCAAATGCCTGAGCTGATCCCCAAAGATGACTGTGAGGTGCAAAGTGAATTGAAACTTCTTCACGTTGAAGCACAGTTCCCACTGAGGCTCTAAATCCTGGGTGAGAAGTGCTGGGTGTGAAGCCAAGCACAAGCCTGCATTGCTATCACCATTCTGTGCAAGAAGAGGAAAGCTGAACTTGCAAAGCAATAAACACCCTCAGTAAATAACACAGAGAGTGATGAGCAGGGCAAGCACATGAGCACAAGGAGAGGAGAGCAGTGCTAAGAGCTGGAGAACAAAGGCTCAGGCTCACAGCCCCTGGCAGAGCAATTAAAGGCTCTCATCACTCCCTTCCACAGGAGCCAGGAATTGAAATGCCACAATCTGTTAAGTGCTGTACCTTGAACCACTTCACATCCACATTGGGCCTGGATAGTTCACACTCAAAGGTGACCTTGTCCTTCTGAGTTACATTGGTGTCCACCAAAGGTTTGCTGATTCTCACAGGCAATTCTACACAAAAAAATAAAGTGCAGTTAGTGGAGAAGTAGGTCTCCAGAGGCATCTGCAACAAGCAAGAATCATAGAATTGTTTAGCCTGGAAAAGACCTTTAAGCTCATCAAGTCCAACTGTTAACCAGCACTGCCAGGTCACCACTAAGCCATGTCCCTCAGCACCACAGCTCCATGGCTTTGAAACCTCTCCAGGGATGGTGACTGCACCACTGCCCTGGGCAGCCTGGGACAGGACTGGACAAACCTTTTGTGAAATAAATTGTCCTAATGTCCAACCTAAACCTCTCCTGGTTACACCTTGAGGCTGTTTCCTCTTGTCCTATTGCTTGTTACTTAGGAGAAGAGATCAAGCCCCATCTCACCACAACCTCCTTGAGAGTGATACGGTCTCCTCTCAGCCTCCTTTTATCTAAGGAACAGGCAGACCCCAGTTTCCATGCTTAATAAAGCTTGTGACAACCAAATCCCATGCTTTTGAGCATGTTATCATTGCTTGTTCTGTGCACAGTGACATTACAATAGTGCTATTGACATTAGAAGGATATGTTCCTGATGATGGTGCAGTGCTTAACAACCTCTGCAGTTAAAAGGAAAGCTTGTTCCTCTTTTAAAAGCTCAGTGTTTGGGTCAGGAGAAGACAACCTTATCCCACACCACCAGCTGTACCTGTCACAGTGAGCTTCCCTGAGGAATGAATGCCATCTGCTTTGAAGGAGATGAGTCCTGCATCTTCAAGAGTCACTGAAGAAAGAGTCAGGGAATGTTTCTTCCCCAGGACACCAATCCTGACATTTGGTGAAGGCTTCAGCCTAACTCCATCCTTCTGCCAGATCCCTTCCACATCCTCATGGGACACCTCCACCTCGAAGGTGACACTCCCTTTCTCAGGGACTTCAAGGGGCTGAAGACCTTTGACCAGCTTGATCTGTCTCACTGAAAAAGCAACAAGGACAAGTTAGAGATAGATGTCACACTGGCAGCTGGGAAACCAGCCTGAGGACTTCCCCAAATAGATTTACCTCCCTGTTTCTCATGCAGGTACCTGTCAACTATTATGGTCTCAATCACCTCTGTAGGAAATAAAACCTCTTCATGACCACACTGCTAGCATGGCTCCTGGTCTTGAAAAACAGGCACTTCCAGCTGGGACAAACAAGTCAGCCCAATATTGTAGGAAAAAAAGGAAAATTGACCCTTTTTCTGGAAAGATCCACCACTCTCACTGCCTGTGCCAGAAATCAGCTTTGAAGTTGTACACACACATACACAGACAGGAGTAAAGGAATCCCTGTGCTGGATGAGGTGGTCACAAAACCACAGAATCAGTAAGGCTGGGAGAGATCTCCAAGCTCATCAAGTCCAACCATCCCTATCACTCCCATGCCACTAACCCATGGCCCTAAGGAGAGCAGCTAAATGTTTCTGAAACCCCTGCAGGGATGGTGACTCCAGCACCTCCCTGGGCAGCCTGGGACAAGACTGAACAACCCTTGCAGCAAAGAAATTTCTCCTGACATCCAATCTAAACCTCCCCTGCTTCAACTTGAAGCCATTTCCTCTTGTCCTCTCACTGATAATCCTCACTGTTAACCTCTCTCTGTCACAAATAACCACCAGGATGAAACACTCTATAAGCAGATAAAGTCCTTGTTATTTACCCTGGGCTCAGGCTCCCTGTGCTGCACAGCAAGGGAGAGGGTGCCAAAAACTCCTCAATCTTCAGGCATGCACTTTGGGCACAACAACCCCAGGCAATGCTGCAGGCTTGGGGNAAGAGTGGTGAGGCACTGGCACAGCCTTGCCAGGGAGGTGCTTGAGTCTCCATCCCTGGAGGTGTTTAAGAGATGTGGAGATGTGGTGCTCCAGGACATGCTCTAGTGGCAGCCATGGAGGGCAGGGGTTGGATTTTTGGTTTTTGGGGGGTTTTTTGTTGGACTCAGTGATCTGAGAGGTCCTTTTCAAACCATGAGTATTCTGTGTGATTCTATGATTCAAGAGAAAGAAAACGATCAATTGAGATCAATAGAGCATAAAGGAATAAATAATATCCTTCAGCTTATCAACAAGGATAAACCTTAAGGATAAATTCCCTCTAGAAAGCCACGAATTACTCACAAAAGCCTTCAGCTCTCTCTAGGCCCCCCGGGAACATTTCATACTCCTGTTCCCAGTATCATTTCTGCTATAATTAATTGACCTAATTATGCTTTTCCCTGCTGAAAGCTTAGAGGTGGACCAGAGGAAGAACCACTTTACCCATGGCTGACTTATTTAAGTCTTCCACAAACATCTCCTGGTCACAGCTGCAAATAGTTACTCAGCCAGATAGGTTATTAGTTTGAGCAGCTCAGATGTGCTTAGGATCTTCTGGCATCTTAGGATCAGAACAGAGCTTTTGGAAAAACAACTTTTATGCTGGAGTAAATCCTATTTCCATATTGCTATTCCTTATTTACCTTGCTCTGAAAGCAATCTCCAACCAAACAGCATCAGGCTAGTTTTGTGTTTTTTCTAAATAAAGGTCCTTTAAAATCAGGCTTCTTAACCTAAAGCTGAACAGCAAACAGCAGTAGCTCAGCTCTGCAGACCATGAGCATTTAAAGAACATCTACTGAGCTCAGTGTGAGCTCTAACATGTCCAAATGGAAACAGGGCATTTGCTGAAATGCAAAAAAACACAAAGGAGCACAATTCCAGACTTCTCTTGTGGAGTCTTGCTTCTGCTGTGAGGCAGTGCAAGAGCTTGGGCTCATCTCAGTTGGAGGCTTGGATGCAGAAGAAATACAGTCTAGTGAGGTTCTGGTATGTGGCTCCTTTCCTGCTGCATCTCATTAAGTGTGCCTTGGATAATCACTTGCAAAAAGATATCCCTGCAACAGGGAGCTGACTCCCCTTTTTGATCATGGTCCCTCTCTGATCACCTTCAGTTTCCCTCACAGAATCACAAAGTTTGGGAGAGACCTCTAAGCTCATCAAGCCCAACCATTCCTATCACTCCCATGCCACTAACCCATGGCCCTAAGGAGAGCAGCTAAATGTTTCTGAAACCCCTGCAGGGATGGTGACTCCAGCACCTCCCTGGGCAGCCTGGGACAAGACTGAACAACCCTTGCAGGAAAGAAATTTCTCCTTATATCTAATCTAAACCTCCCCTGCTGCAACTTGAAGCCATTTCCTCTCATCCTCTCCCTGTTAACCCTGGAGAAGAGACCTACCCCCATCTCACTGCAACCTCCTTGCAGGGAGCTGTAGAGAGAGCTAAGGTCTGCCCTGAGCCTCATCACTACATGAAACTCTTAGGTCATCAACAAAGGAGTTCTATTTTGTGGGGACACTAAGCCTAAGTGATGAGGATACAGCTAGGTGCCAGGGAAGCCCAAAGCAGAATCTCCTCTTCTGCATCAGAGCAGGAAGTTTATAAAGCAGAGACAGATACAGATTTCTATTTACATGACTCACCTTGCACAAAACCTTGTTGACAGCTCTCAGAACTACCCAATTACTTCCTGTATAAACACAGTTCCATCATTTTTGTTCTTCCCACTTGGCTATGGCAACAGTCAGTGCCTAGAACCAAGCTTAGCTGGATCTACAACCAGCTGCTGAAACATCTTGCTGGAAGGAAAATGTGTGTCATAAGTCTGAAAGTGATATCTTAGAATAGATGTAATGTGTGAAAGCAGATGCACAGTGAACTACCCCTGCTGCACTGCGTTCTTCCAACACAATGGAACTTTGGAAATGCTCCATGGAAGTGATTAAGGAAAATTAACATTACTGAAAANATTTGTAGCATAAATAGAGCACGGTTTGAGCAGTGAGGTGTGCGTATTTTGGTGGAGCTATCCCCTGCGCACCCAGCGCTGAGAATAAACCTTTCCGTGAGTAAAATATTGATAATTATTTTCATAAATCAGAAGTGTGGAAATGCTGTCTTCTGTGGGCCCAGTTTAGCTGATTTAACTAAGATAGTAAATCTGAACCTAACTCTAAATCAGGATCATCAAGAGAAGCACAGTCAGCAGGCCAAGGGAAGATATTCTGCTCTGCTGGGACCTCATCTGCAGTGCTGGGTCTAGCTCTGAAGTCCTCAGCAAAAAGAAGGACATGAACCTGCTGAAGTGTATCCAGAGGAGGTGACAAAAAAATGATCAGATGGATGGAAAACCTCTGCTGCTAGGATGGGCTGAGAGAATTGGAGTTATTCAGCCTGGAGAAGAGAAGGCTCCAGAGAGACCTTCTTGTGGCCTTCCAGTACTTAAAGGGGCCTAGAAGAGAGATGGGGACAACATTTTTATCAGAGCCTGTTGTGACAGGACTTTAAACTGAAAGAGGGGATAGACTAGATAGAAGGAAGGAAATTTTAGTGGTGATGATGGTGAGAGCCTGTCCCAGGTTGCCCAGAGAGGTGGGAGATGTCCCATCCCTGGAACCATTCCAGCTCAGGTTGGTTGTGGCTCTGAGCAAGCTGCTCTAGTTGCAGATGTCCCTGCTGGCTGCAGGGGGTTGGACTAGATGACACTGAAAGGTCATTTCCAACCCAAACAATTCCATGATGCTCTGATGATAGTCACCCGAGGTTCATGAGTACTCAGAGACTCCCTAAGGTGATTCAGTCACCTCTTCTCTCTGTTAGTTACAGAATGAGCTGAGAGCAATGTGCTAGATTGAGGCTTCACAAATGCAAGAGTCCTCTTCCAGCTGCTAATCACTGCTAATGTCTGTTCTTCTCTAGACCTATTAAGTTTGGAAAAAAGAGGAGTGCTCACTGCCCTGGGTTGGGATGCTGAAGCAGTGGGGTTTGGACAACTGTCAGCCAGGAACATTCTGAAGATGAAGTTGTCTTAGCAGTGGATGGAAATGATTTGACAAACCCTGATCAGCATGAGGCAGTCTGTCATCTTTTTTTTTTGTAATATCTTTTATTTCATCAGAAGACCACAAGATTGTAAGGCTGGAAAGACCCAGGGAAAAAAAAATCACCTAGCCATTGTCTCGTGCTCTAGGACAGGCTCAGCTCTTTATCTCATCCCACTGACCTTTTCCTAACCCTATGATGGAGGTTCCAATAACTCTTCAGATAACCTAGTCAGTCATCCAACCATTAAAAAGCTTTTTTAATTGTCTAACCTGGATCTGTCTTGTTGTGATTGAAGCCCATTATTTCTAGATGGAGAACAGATTGTTCCCTTCCACTTTATAGCAGCCTTTTATGTACTTACAGTCTGTTATCAAGCCCTTAGCTATTATTTATGACCCAAGCAGGACCAATTGGTGGCAGGGGCTTGACAGGCAGCATTAGTGCTTAAATCCTCTCTTCACCTATCCTACAGCAATCATGACAAGAGGGTGTGGGGAAGAGGACAGAAGGACAGGGTTACAGCTGAGACATCATTAGCTTCCTTGAAAGGGCAATAGCCTCAGGTAGAAGATTGCTCTTGCAGTATTTTTAACCCTGATTCCATATGAAGAGACATTCTGAAAGAGGTGCTTTGCAGAGAAGAATTAGGGCACTGGATGGCTGAAAAGGGAATGATTTGCTAAAAGCCAGACAAAGGGAAAACAATGTACCAGAGAGTGAGACATTACAGAGGAAACAAAAGAGTCAGCTAAGAAGCTTAATGGTCAGGAGCAGGATTGAAAACTGGTAGGATGAGGAGGACACACCAGGAACCAGCCAGTTATTCTCTGTTTGCTGCCCTATCATCTTCTCCCAGTCATTTGACTGTGGCAGTGACCATCAGGATAATGGAAGAGACTAGAATCCAACTCCAAATCCTGTCCAGGCTATGTATTGAACTAAAGATCATTCAACTTACTTTCCACATTGATCTTGGCTTGGGTCTTGTCATCAGGACTCTCACAGCAGTAGAAGCCCCTATCTGCAAAGGAGATGTCCTTAACCACCAAAGTGTGCTTTGTTCCCTCAGCTTTGATCTCTATTTTCTCACTGGGCTTCAAGACAATGCTGTTCCTCATCCACTTCACCTCTGCAGGCTTGGTCAGCTCTACCTCCAAGGTCACTGTGTCCCTCTCTTCAATGGTTCTGGGCTCCAGTTTCTTCTTGAATGAGATTGAGGCCTCTGCCAAAGGAGAAGAAATACATAGAATGTAGGTGAACCAGAAAACAGGCTTTCAGAGAACATGAGTAAGGTGGTTCATGTATCTCCAGTCCCAATGCATCCTGGGCATCCCTAGTCAGGATACAAAAGCAGATATTCTATTCTGCTGACAGTCCTAAGGAAGGTGACATCAAACAACACAGGACATAGCATCAGTGACAGTGTGTCAAAGGGACATTGTCACCTCCTACCTCGGACTCTGAGGTTTGCTGTGCTTTCCACCCCCTCAGCATTGGCAGAGATTTCAGCTGCATCTTCCAGGGTCAGGTCAGTGATGGTGAGGCTGTGGCTGGTGTCCTTCTGCGAGATCACATACTTCTTGCTGGCTTCAATCTTGACACCATTCCTGAGCCAAGTGACCACAGCATCACTGGGAGAGACTGTGCACCTGAAGACAGCCTCTTTGCCTTCCTCAGACACCACGCTGCTGAGACTTGTAATGAACTTCACCACTCGGGGAGCTGAGGGAGAGCAATAAAACATTTGGGAGCTGTTCTGCTTTGAGCTAGAGCAGAACTCGTTGTGTTCAGTGTTTGAGTTGCCAGCTCAGTCTCTTGTGAGTGCTGCACTGGCTGCAGCTCCCAGCATGTTCGCAGTGGCTGCTGCTAGCAGGGAGAACTCTGCCTGGGGAGAGTCACTGCCAAGGCTTGGGCTGCCCACAGCCTCTGCCTTACACTTGCTCCTGGGCACACCAAGGCCACTGCTGACTCTTGTGGCCCATGCTGGGGTGCAGTAAGGCACAGGTGGCACCTGCAGGGAGGAGGGGACAGCAGAGGTGACTCTAAACTGACCAGCAAGGGATTCCATCCCATGGATGTCAGTCAATATAAAACTGAGGGATCACAAGGGTCAAGCTCTTCAGTGGCCAGTGTCTGAGGAGCACTCTGTGAGTTGTGCCTTTGACACCAACCCATGTGTTCTGTAATCTACTTCCAGAATCGAGCTCCTCAATCTGGTTTCCTTCTGCCTCTGACTTCCCAGTGCCTGTCACAACATCAGTGGTGACAGTGAGGTGATTGCCATCAGGGGGCTGGGTTCAGCATTGGTTTGTATATCTGTGTATGTATTTCATTCTTACTGTTTTCATCAAATCTGGTTTAGTTTTCCAGTCCATAAACCTTCTCCCTTATTCCTTTTCTCTTCCTCTTTGGGAAGGCAGAGGGGTTCACAGACAGCATCTGCCACTTGTCTGGTGGCAGATGGTTGGAAAAGACCTCGGAGATCATTGAACCCAACCATTAACCTAACACTGCCAAATCCACCACTAAACCATGTCCCTAAGCACCACATCTACTTGTTTTTGGTGGTGATTCCACCACCTCCCTGGGCAGCCTGGGCCCATGCTGATAACCCTCTTGGTGAAGAAATTCTTTCTAATATCTAATCTAAACCTCTCCAGGTACAACTTTAAGCCATTTCCTCTTGTCCTATCACTTGTTACCTGAGAGAAAAGACCAACCCCCACCTCACTCCAACCTCTACTCAGGGATTTGTAGAGAGCTAAGTTCTGCCCTGAGCCTCCTCTTCTCCACACTAACCAACCCCAGTGCCCTCAGCTGCTCCTCAGCACACTTGTGCTCTAGACCCTTCAGCAGCTTCCTTGCCTTTCTCTGGACACACTCCAGCACCTCAATGTCCTTCTGGGAGTGAGAAGCCCCAAACAGAGCCCAGGCTTCAAGGTGTGGCCTCACCAGAGCCCAGTGCAGAGGACATTCACCTCGCTAGTCCTCCTGGCCAGTGACTGAGGACAAAGCCCAAGGATCCCTCCACATTGTCACCAATAGAGACATACCTTTGGGAGTGATGGTGATGGTGCATTTGTCATCTCTGGACTGGCAGGAGTACTCCCCCTCATCCTCAGCCCGGATCCCTGTGATTGTCAGGGTTCTTTTGACCCCATCCTCATGGATCTGGAAGCGCTTGCTGGGCTTGATCTCCACCCCATTCCTGCGCCATATAACCTTCCCTCTGGCATGGCTCACAGCACAGCTCAGGGAGACACTGCCTCCAATCTCTGCATCAGCAGCTTCCAGCTTCTGGGCAAACTTCACTGGGATTTCTGAGATTGGGAAGAAGTTAAAATGAGAAGGAAAAGGTAAGAAACCTGTTCTAAGACAGAGAAAGAAATAAACCAACCCCAGAAGGTATTTGAGGATCAAGGTAGGCAGAAAGGAACCAAAAAGGTTTGGCATGGTATTCTAACATCTCTATCATTCTGTAAAGCAAAAACAGAGTCTTCAAACATGGGTGGCTATTGCCCTCCTTTCTAATCTTTGACCTGAGGAGACCATGTGAAGTTTGTGCTTTGGAGTCTGATTTGCCTAAGTGTAAAGGTCTGTAGGGATGCATAAGCCCCAGGCACCTTTGTCTCTTCTGTCAGGGGAGACACAATCAATGGAGACAGAAATCCAAGGTGTGGATTCTTTCTTCCTGAAGGAGACATTCCAAGAGGTTGGATCTATCATGATTTGCTAGCAACCACTCCTCTGCAATGAATCCAAAGGGAGCTGAGGGAGTGCATCTCAGCTGCAGCCATCTCCAGTGTGTCAGAAGAGAAAGAAGGCTCTGGGACATTACCCCTCTCATCTCCATCTGTGGACCAGCTGTACTTCATCCTTCCCATCAATTCACAGCCTTGGTCTTGACTAGGGAACAGCATCCCAGATGCATTGTCCCACAAACTGAGGAGGATACAATTCAGGTCCTGTTTTTCTGGTGTGACTAACTCACAAATCTCCTCACAACTTTTCTCTACATAGAATCAGACAATGGTTTGGATTGGAAGAGACCTTAAAGATCATCCAGTTCCAGCCTCCCACCCTGCCATGGGCATGGACAGCTTCTACTAGACCAGGTTGCTCCAAGCCCCATCCAACCTAGTCTGGAACACTTCCAGGGATGGAGCATCCACAACTTCTCTGGGCAACCTGTTCTGGCACCTCATCAGTTTTGTCATGCTGATGAGCAGAGTGGGAATGAGCTAAGACTATGCCATGCTCCACCTGCTGGGGTTAAGAGGAGACAAACAGCATGATGACACTGGGGAGCAAACACCGGGAGAAGCACCCACTCTAGGCTTCCTTGTTCCCCTGAGTGGCCAACAAAGACAAAACCTGGGTATATGGAAGCAAAAGAACTTTGTTGGCCTGTGGTGGGTCAACCACAGCAGCTGCAACCCTAAACCAAGCCTAGAGGTTGGGAAAGTTTTAGAGACAGTTTGAACTTCACCTCCATCTTAGCACGGGAGAAGGATAGCTGTTGGGGTGGGCCATGGCCTGTGGTGCTGCTCACCTTTCACCTGGACCTTGAATTCCTGCTTGTCATCCTTTGTCTGGCAAATGTAGGTGGCAGTGTCTGTGCTCTCAGCCAGGCTCACCACCAGGGTCCTGGATGCACCCTCACTCTTGACTCCATATTTCTTGCTCGCCTTGATCTCGGTTCCATCCTTGAACCACTTCACTGCAGCAGTTTCAGGAGTCACTGACGTAGTCAGTGTGAAGCCTTCATGTTCTTGAACAACAAGAGGCTCTTTCTGGACAGCTTTCTTCTCAAATTTAGCCTCTGGTTCTAGGAAAGACATTAAATAGCAAAACTCATAACTTCAATCTCAAACCCTTAACAGGGCAATTTTCTCTTACTCTCTTTTCATGACTCACAACAGCAGCTCATCCATCCCTGGGTTATCCCAGGTTGTGACTCTATCTGCCTGCTGTAATCTTTTGTTGAGAGGGGAGAAAGAAAATGGCCAAAATGATCTTTCAGGCAACCCAGAGCTTCTGCTTGGAAGAGAGGCATAAGGAAAGAAAATGCAAATATACATTTGTATTTGCTGCCCACAATAAGTTTATTCCTAAGAAGTAAAGTGACTCACATAATTATTAGTATTAATAATATTAGTAGTATTTTCTCTCCCATTTCTAGCTTTCTGGAACTAATTAAGAAAAAAACTAATGGCAAGAAAAAATTAATATTCTAAACCTGATTTTAAGGCCTGTTTTCTTTTCTGCTTGCTCTGTTCCCCTTCTTTTGGCTTCTTCTCTACCTTGTACAATGCTTTGTCACCAAACTGGGCAGATTTGGAGCACCCACAAGCAGCAGATCAGCTTCTTTTAGTTACCTTTCTCTACAGCCCTGCTGCTGCTCCTCAAAACTCCCTACCTCTGCTTTCACCTCCCCACCATTTACAAAGATTGGGTGACAGGGTGTATAAAGCAGACACTAAGCAAAATCTACCTAACTGTCTATTTCCATGGCCAAAAAGTCTTCAGCCGGACTTCCCACCTCCATATTGCTAAATTCACAGAATCATTAAGGTTGGAAAAGACCCCTAAGATCATCAATTCCAACCACCAACCTATCACCACCACACCACTAAATCATGTTGCTAAATNAAGGGATTTTCAGACTGTGCCTGAAATTAGTGATGTGATTCTGTGATAATGCTCCAGGGAAACCAGTGGCTGCACCATGGCCACTGGGTAGGGAATCTCCCCTTTCCCTCTAAGGTACACAGAGAGCTGCTTAGGTGAGTCCTCACCAGTTGGTTCCAACGTGAAGGTCAGCTTCTGGCCTGCAGCCTCACAGATGTATTCTCCAGCATCTCTCTTCTCCAGCTGTCCGATGACCAGGCGCCGGCTTCTGCCCACACTCTCTAGTCTGAATTTCCTGGAGGAAACCAGCAATCTTCCCTCCTTGTACCATTTCACTTCAGTGGCATCCTGGGCTACCTCACAGCTGAGGGTGGCACTTTGTGTCAGGACACCCTTCACCTCCTTCTGGACCTTGTCCTGGTTTATAAATGCAGGTTTGGGCTCTGAATGGAGAAAAGGAAGAGCACAGTGCTTGGGGGAATCAAAGCAAAATCAGTCAGACAGATTTCCATGCAGACCTTGGCAAAATATTTAGGTTGCCTCTTGTAAAACCAATTGCCTTCACTGGGCAATATCTACTCTTCTGTGTGACTGAATCACAGTGTGGAAACTAGGGAAGGAAGAGGACCAAGAGGACCCTTGACATCAATCCTACTGTTGCAAGCCACCATCAGAAAAACATTTAATCCAAACATTCCCAAAGAACATCTTAGCCTGCAGATCACCAAAAGCTCCCAGATTCCTTCTACTTAAGATCTAGGACACATATATAACACTATGGGCTTCTGGAACAGACTTTTTATGGTTTCTTCCAATGTCACAAATGTGACTGCCAAAGGGCAAAGGAAATATGATGTTCCTACAGCACTCAGGTAGGTCAGGATCATGGCTGGCAAAACCTACACTCCCTTTATCATCACATACTTCAAGCAGTTTGGGCACCAGAGAATTCTCTTCCAAAAAGCCAGTTGCTGAGAACCTTCCACAACAAAGGGACATTTAGCAATTGGCAGAGGTAGCAAGGCATCACAGAACCCCAGCATGGCAGGAGTTGGAAGGGACCTCTGGAGGTCATCTAGTCCAACCTCCCTGCTAAAGCACCCGCAGCAGCTTGCCCACCATCACCTCCAGGAGCCTTTGGAATCTCTCCAGAAAAGGAGACTCCACAAGCTCTCTGGGCATCCTGGGCCAGGGCTCTGCACTCTCACAGCAAAAATGTTTCTCCTCCTGCTCAGATGGAACCTGCTGGCTTCCAGTGTGTGCCCAAAGAGAAGGCTGAGATCTCAAACACACAACAGCCCAAATATGGGAAGTACTGAGTTTTCCACCCATCTGGAGGCATGCTGCTGCTGCTGAAATGGTGAATGACCAAATGTATCCCAGCCTCTCAGTTTGCAGAAAATGGCATCAGAAGTCAAACAAGAAAAGGGCTTTGGAAATAGCTCTTTCCCTTCAAGAGTTTCAATCCACAACAATCACCCTTTGGGATCTCTGGAATGGGAGAGATCTGAATAATATATTCTTATTTCTATTCTATTTCTATCTGCACCTGTTATGATAATAAACACACTATGAATGAGATAGCTCTTTGTGCCATGCCTGGAATCAAATATTCCCATTTTTACAAGTCCAAGCTATCAGGTACAGAAAAATCAGATGAACCCTACAGGGTGCAACAGAGCCCAGACTCCTGCAGCTGAGTCACTGTGTAACAGCCATTGCAGGTGTTACCTTCTTGTCCTCCCCTGTCATCCAGACAAGGTATGCCATACCTGTGACATCGAGCTTGAAGGTCAGTTTGTGGCCAGCAGCCTCACAGGTGTACTCCCCAGCATCTTTCTTCTCCAGCTGCCCCACCAGCAGCCGACGGCATTTGCCCTCACACTGCACCTGCAGCTTCTTGCTGGAGCTCAGCAGCTTCCCGTCCTTGTACCATTTCACCTCAGTCTTCTCCTGGGCCACCTCACAGCTCAGGGTGGCATTTTCTGAGAGTGCAGCTTTCACCTCTTTCTGCACCTTCTCCTTGTTTGTAAACACAACTTCTGGCTCTGGAAAGAGAGAGCAATTCCAGTGTCTCTCTCCAAGATAGAGTGTTGCCCAATCCCTTTATCATGGCTTACAGGTAAGACTTGAAACCAAGCCTCTGACTTGACAATAGACATCTAAAGTATCACAGTATCCCAGTATGTCAG
>VWZO01011321.1:83868-127205 GCA_013396975.1 Bucco capensis | reverse complement strand
GATTTAATTCCATGAGCCTTTGACTGTCCTGGATGTTGCAGGGCAACAGTCAGCAGTGGCAGCTGCCTCTGAGCAAGAAAAGATGTTTCTGTCCCTTTGTGTCTAATCTTTTAGGTAGAAAAATGGGCTTGGTAAACTTCTCACCAGCTCCTGTGAATTTATGCTCTTTGAGACCAGTGTGAGTGAGGACAATCAGGTCCAGCATTTTATGATTGATATCCAAAGTTCAAAAGGAATTAAATTAGTGTGAGGTTTTAGGGGGAGGAAGGGTTTTCCCCTCAGGTAGCTTCAAAAAGACTGACAAAAGACAGCATTGATTATTTCACCCCTAACTCCCAGCCCAAAGGAAGCCCTCTCATACAAAATTACCCCTGTGCCATCCTGGAAGGGAGAAGGTCTGTAGAGAGACAGGGTCTGGTTTCCAAAGCATGGCTGAGCTGAAGGAGAAGCCAGGGCCTCCCCATGCAGAAACAGGTTGCAAGTGCTCAGCACTGCCTGTGAGCTCTGCATGCAGCACTTTAGTGCCAGCTATCCCACAAAACTAACAGCAGTTCATACAGGTTTTACACTACATGCAGAAATATAATAAGGTTTTTGCTGTGACTAGATGCACATGGAATATGTTTGAGACTTAAGATTTCTGCATTCCCTATTGAGATTAATCAAGCCAAAGAGATTAAATTGATCAGGACAGGCTCCCTGCTCTGCCTTAATATGGCACATCCCATATCAGAACCTTCAGTTTCCCCACAGCCCAGGGTAGCAGTCATTTTCTTCCTCAGATCGGAAACCACACTGAAGGCATGTCAAAGCTTTTCTTGGGGGAAAAAAAGTTTTCATAGAAAATGCCACGCTCACCAAGAAAGTTTTTTTTCAGCAAATTGCCACTTTCTGACATCTGTTTTGTTGAAAAATTTCTGATCAGTTCTGTGAATATAACATTAAGCCTGATGCACAAAAATAAATATTTACTGAAAGCTAGATAATATAAATTTAGAAAAGTGTTAATTACAGCGAAGCATATACGACATATGTCTGTTACTACTGTGTATTAATAATAGTTAAAAATAGCAGTTTGTTTTCTATCACTACAGCTATGTAACAGCTCATGCTAAACAGGGCATGAGAGGGCAAAATCTTGAGACAGCATATTAGTATTTGCTCTGGTCACTTTACTGATGTCCTGTGGATGTCGTAAGTACTGAAGAAAACATCACTACTTTTCATGGAACTTTGACATGTAAAATGCAAGTATCAACTCTGTCTCCTTTATGAAAGGAAGCAAATCCTGAATCAAAGCTATTTACTCTTAGAGTTGCCCTGGCTCAACAATGAGCAAGCCTGAAAAGTCTTTGGTAGCAACTTCTGGCAGGATTTGATTATACATATCATTTTAGAAGAGTTACTTAACATCTACAGAGTGTACTGTTGATGGTTCACCAGAAGTTATGGAAACTGTCCTCTACTGCTAAGATTGGAAAATAAATATATAATACAAATATATATAAACACGTAAATTATATAATACAAATACAGTAGTTAGTATCAGTTTCGAAGTGAGGGACATGACATTTCATTCACAGAACTGGGACAAAAAACCTTTTCCTGTAAGTGTTGTTCATTACTGGGCACTAGCCAAACTCCTCATGCAAATAGGGAAAAAAACTATGAACAACAACAAAAACAATCCACCAATAAAACCACACCTCCACAAAAAAATAATCCACACTTAATGTAGTTTCCAAATAGAAATGACTACACCAAAAACCTTGGGTGAACAGAGAATAAAGACCCTGAAGTCACAGACATTCGAGTCACATTTGCACTAACCTCAGCATCTCCCTGGTATCCTCAAAGGTAGAATTTGCCCTTTCCCCATCAAATGCTTAGGTAAAATTTAGAAGCGATCAATAAGCCTTTCAGAGCAGATGCCATTTTTCACCTGTGTCAAGAGTTTCCTAAATCATTTGTATACTACACTAGGGTTTTCTTCTCCCCCTGCCTAGAGGCTAAGCCCTCATTACACTAAAATGAATTAAGAAAAGCTGGAAGTGTTCAGAATATAGGGTGGGCTGTTCCTATAATAACTTTCATGCATTAGATTTTACAAACCTCGTTATATATCTAGAACAGATACACATACAAGAAAGTCAAACACCAGAAAGTGAATTTGACATTCCTAACTAGTGGCTACTCAATTTCATTCATAATGCTACAGAAGAAAGTTTAAAATACCAGTAGAAAGATATTTGTTCCTGTACAAAAAATTAAAACTTAATATTGCAGAAGAAAACCTCATTGAAGTTTTATCACATTTTGCCCTTGCTGAATAGTCTTGGCTTCAGCAGCTGCTACATGAAATGTAACTGTCACTACAGTGAATAAATAAGTAAGTAGTGCTATAATGCAGCTGCCCCCAATAACAGCATTAGTATAAAGCCTTTAGTGGCAACCACAGACCAAACCAGAAACACATTCTGACTTCATAAAGATGTGCTTTTATGTTGTTGAACATCTCAGACCACAGGCTAGAAGTCATACGTACCAGAATGTACCACTGGCTTTTCTTCCTCCTTCAAAGAGGATGGAAAAGAGCAGGTACTTTGCCCACTGCCAACTTTGGCTTCCTCCCTATAATACACTTCTAATGAAAAACTTATAATGTTCAGGTCCTCTCCACTTCTGGCACACCTCTCTAGTACTAAGGAGTTCCTCTCACCTCTCTCTATAGCCAGTACTACAGCAAACCCTCTTTCCCCCTTTCATATATCTTGTAACACAACTTCCACCCACCCACCACAAAAAAAAAATTGGGTGCTGAAGCAATGCCTGTGGGAAAAGGGTCAAGGTAAGATCAAATCCCTCAGCTATGCTAGCCTGCAGGTTTCATCAGAATATTTATTTCAGTGGGAAAACATGCTGTTAATTTTACTAGGGAATTTGAAGAACAGACCTACACAGATGGACAACGTAACAAACATTTGGCAGTATGAAAAAATGCCACTAGTTGACTAACCATTTTTATTACAGTTTTAAGTTCAATACCTTGTACACTGTGGTTTGGGTGTTTTAAATTCTCTTGTAGAATCTCAGCCCTGTGTAATCTCATTTAAGTACAATCACAACTCTTAAAGCCAAGAGATTTCTTTAGTAGACAACCTCTTTTCATAGAAATGAAAGACAATTCTTGTATAAGGTCACCCTTGGTGAGGTTGCCCAGATAGAGAAGAAAACATTAACAAGGATCTGCTCTGCATTCTAGAGAAAAATATTTAAAAGAAGAAAAAAAATCAGACAAGCAAGAGCCAGGTGGGAAGTCTTGCCATCTACCCATTCAGCACTTCTGAAAACAAATCAGTTTAGTCATCTGCAAGCTTGGCCATAAGCTCCCTGTGGGAATTATAGCTCATGCATACACAAGCCTGAAAGAGTTTTATTCAAAGTTTAATCATATGGCAGAAAAATGTCACCAGTTTTATTGTGTATGCTAGCTGAAGTTATGAGATAACATCACATTTTTAAAAAGGTGAAAGAACAAGGTATCGCTGGCAAGGTGACAGAAATAATTTAAAATTTTCAATACAGCAGTTATTCAAGATATTCACACAGAGCAATAAAAAAACCTAAGACAGTTATGAAGGAAAGCATGTGAGTGTACAGAGGTTTAAGTGTTAAAGATAGGAGTAGGACTGTAGTATCAAATACTAAATTCAAGTGAACCCATTAAGATTTCCTCCTTTCCTCACTGCAAGGATGTTGACAGAAAAAGCCTAGAATAAAGAAGGAGCTGTGTTTTATGAAAGGAACCATTTGATTTTGTTGAGGTTTGCTTTGGGTTTTGACATTGTTGGTGTCTGTCTGTCCATCCCTCATATCATAATTTCAGTTTATGCAAGAGTATGGTGGGCACATCTAGTACATCTTCAAATACTTGATTTGCTTGTAACTTCACACTACTACTGATTCAGTATTTTGTCTGTCTTATTTTGTGGTATACAAAGATGAGAAACCAGAAGAGACATAGTCAGCGACCTCAAAATCTTTCCAATGTATGGAAACAGTTCGCTTGTCTCAAAAAACATCATTTTCTACTGCAACTCTATTAAAATTTCACCTATCCCTGATGAGTCTTACTCGTTTTTTTCAAGAAAAATTATTTATTTAGTGTAGAATAAGCTGCTGATTATGTCCATATGTGAACATTTTATCTGGGCTCAAGCTAGGTAAATGGTTTGTACACCACAGATATTAACTAACAAGGCAGTCAAAAGTGCCTGGGAGTTCAGGAACCAGCTCTCTCAGAGGATGGTTCATCACCACACAGAGATGTTTAGGTTGCTCTTCAAAAGGATAAACACAAAACAAGCATGTTTCCCAAAAAGTCTGTCCACAAGTGAGGTCAGGAAACAGACTGGAAGGAAATAAAGGCAGAGTATCACTGCTGAATAGCATTTTCCTCCTTGGTTGACAGATAATCCCAGAGAGAAACTTATTGCTGCGTGTCACTACAGGACTTTGGAGTGCTACAGGGCCTTCCTATCACATATGCTTATTCCTTATTATCTAGTGTGGTATCTCTGAAACATTTGCTAAAATGATTATGGGGGCTGTGTGATTACATCCAAATAAAACTGAATTATTGATGTATTATTTAGTGTTTTAAGGAGGAAAACAATTCTCCTAAACACCCATTCCCATTCAGAAAACCAACAGACTAGATTCTGAACTAGTATGGAGCCATGGTTTATCGCTGAGATATTCCATTAAGTGAGATCAGTTTGCACCAGAAAAGTAGCCCAAACCACTGTAAATGAATACAATAATTAACCAAGGACAGATCTGCATCCCTGGTAGCACATATAGTTAAGTGATAACCAAAGCCTCTCACTACAAGTTGCAAGATACAGGTATTGATTTTCCTGCTGTATCTTTGCTGTGCAAGTTAGAATGATTTCCTCTTCTGCTTTTAATGTGCATTTTGCAGTTATTCTACACATCCACCAATCACCAAAATCTGTGCAAATTAGTGTACTAACCTCTGACCAATTCATAAGTGACATGACATAATTAAAATAATTCTGAAATCCTGTGCTACAAGTACATTATTTACACTCTGCAGGTAAAGCATGACCGTAAGAAAATGTCACCTTGCTTTTCTCTCTTGCACGTATGCATTATGATACTGCTGCAAATTGCAGTCACCTTTCACACACAGGTTTGGATTGACAGGTATCTGTGAAGTGGAGAGACACTGTAGTGACGACCACTGAGGAAGACTCACCAGGAAAACAGACCCTCTGGGCTGACTGGGAGCACATATAGTCAATGAAGCACAAACTCATGTATACTGCATGCTTAGAGCAGAAATAAATAATTAACTATTTCAGCAGCTACTGCCTACCCAGGGCACTGAACGTGGCCAGAGAAAGAATCAACTCAGCACACAGTAGATGTTTCTCCTGTATCCCTGGCAGAGCTCTCAACAAGCTCTCAACCCACTCTTGTTAACCCTGGAAGGTTTTAGAGGTAAAGCAAAGCCACCAACTCAAAATCTCCTGGATTTAAAGTGTCTTTTTTAAAGGATTAAAATGCTGGGTTTTCCCCTCAATGGAATGACTCTGAGAATTCTTCTGAATCAAACCAAAGGAGAGAGAAAGCAACATGAGAGGAGAAAACAGAAACAAAAAGCACTTTTTCTAATTAGCCACACTCTGGAAATGGATGAATTATAGTCAAACTTTTTTTAAAGTGAACAAAAAAAGTCCAGACACCAGTTAGAAAACTTCAAACTTAACAGTTAAAATCAGTCATGAGAGATAGAAATCATGATGTAAATCACAAATTTGACCTTCACAGCTTTGTAACGTGATTTGTATATTTTATATCGCAGTATGATACACTTAACAGTAGGAGGCAACCATGCCACAGACAGATGTTGAGCATGACTGATCCACAACTGTACAAAACACCTCCCCTCTGTTTATCTTTAAAGATTACAGTATTGTAGCTAAAGATGGAGGAAAACAAGCACAAGTCCATCATGACTAAGTATCATTCAGGAAAGCCTGACTTAGACTAGGAACACTGCATTTCCACAATGTTTTCTTTCCCCTCAGCCATTTTTCCCTCCTCAGTCTCCGCTCCGCTGTTCAAAAAGCAACAGTATCTCAACTCACATTTAAATTTGAATTGTAAAACCATTATGTTTTTATTTCTCCAAAACTCTTAAATCACAAAGAGGAAAGCAAAAGCAAATCACTACCACACTATCCTGTGTGATAAGCAACCCAGAGGCACACAAAGAGTACCTAACCAGCTCTGCTGTCAGAAGGAGGAAGAAGGAAAAACTCCAAATATTAGGGGAAAGCCAACCTCTTGCATCCATTTTTAATAAGCAAGCAGTCTGATATTCCAGAATAGCTGAGGGTTGTGAAGCGGCAGTATTATAAACTCAGGCCACACATGCCTAGGCACCCAGTTTAATGCTACTATTTTTCATAGTTGTATTACAGATCTGCTTATTTTGACTCTCTATTTGGCATTTATCACTGTCCTCATTACCAGGTTTCAAGAACTTCCAGATGTATGTATTAGCAGTGCTGGCAGCTTTCCTAGGGAAAAACAAATCTCATCTTTGAGTTGTGCTTGGCAACATCTAACTTTTACGAGTGTACATCTACATTTCCTGTCACAAAGATGGAAATTCACCTTGGGCCCAAACCCCCCCATTCCCCCAGAGAGAATTACAGCTATGAAAAAAGAAAATCAAAAGGCTTTGTGATTCCTCTGTGGCACACTGAGCCTGTAAAACTAAACCCATTTTATTTCATCATATTCAAATCCCCATAGTTCCAGTGAAATTTAATTATACCTTCACTTTGCATAATTAAACAGTCATTGCTTGGATTTCTAAAGCACATAAAATAACTGATGAGTATAGTGGTAAAGTACTAAGTGGTTTAGGAGGCTACAGGTATGTCTAGACAGCAGCTAACTTGCCTCAAAGAAGAACTATTTTGTTTGCCCAGTGGGATTAAGTGGGTCTCCACGTATGCCATGTTATTCAGCTCAAGTATTTCTGGTATTTTATCTACCCAATTCACAGCTAGTTCAAGTAATCATGTAGAACAAATATATCCAAAAATCCTGCTGATAATCAAATGGGTTTCAATATCTTAGCCACAAAGGAGATTTTGAAAGGTTCATAGTTTGGTGGAGCAGTAGCTACAGTACCATCAACTTCATCCTTAGCACTGGGTCTTTACAGTGCATTAAGTGAGAAACAACATTTCTTCCTCCCTCTGCACTAAAAATACTTGTATTACATAAAATTTTTAATCTTATTTTGTGTATGCCCTGAAGGACTTCTTAAATCAAATCCACCATGTTTTAGTGGGTTTTTCCTTCCTTGGTTTTCTGTCATGTTCATCACTGTGGTATCTAAGTCAGCTGTCCTTAATTCATTCCTCTTTGAGAACAGGTGTTAATGAGCCACAATATCTTTGGCAATAGAGCATGAAAGCTTTTTCTAAATTTTTTCCTTTTAGAAAAAACAGTCCTTTGTAAGCAGCTAGAACAGAATTCAAACATATCATTTGAAATAGTATCTCTCATTTTGTTTTCTCTCTCCTTCCCTTGTCTTTTCAAAGAGATTACCTTTGCTGATAGAAGGATGCATCTTACAGAATCCTTTCTACAGCAGCACAGGTGATAGGGGCTTTGCAGTAAAAAGTGTTGAGCACAGAATGTAATTAACAATAGCCTGTTTTGAGAATGAATTTTGTCTCACATATTAGGTAAAGAGCAAAGGCTTTTACCATTCTTCTCAGAAATTCTGCAGAAACCCATCCTTATGCCCACAGAATGCCACCACTTTATATGTAAAATTACTCCGATAAAGTGAGAACAGCACAAGTTGATTTGATTATGGCAAACATTCTGCTTCTTTTTAATTCAGTCCTGTGTTAAGAAGTAAGTAGGTCATAACTTAATATAGTATTTCTATGCATAACCCATGAATGTACCTTTTAAGAAAACCAAAAATAACATGAGCTAAGACTCCCATCTGAAAAATACATCATGCTGTACCTCAAGAAGTGAAAGAGGTGTTTTCACTTATTTTACAGGTTTGCATTCAAGTAAAATCTTAATGCAGAATGGTAAAGACTAAAAGGGAAAAAAAAAAAACAAGTGGCACAATATACACATACCAAGATGTAAAAGTAATATCAGTGTATAACATAGATGTGAAACCACTCAGGTGATCAGGCAAAAGCCAAGTAACAGCAGCATTCCCTCATTTAGTCTTTAGTCATAAGATGAACAACCTTCTCATACTTTTTTAGAAAGTTTAGAATAACCCTTTCTCTTAATAGACTATTACCACACTCCCTAGACAAAACATCATTTACTCAACCTCTATTGTTTAGCTTCTAAAAACACACCTTAGCCTGGCTCAGTCACTAGTGACTGTGCAGCACACACAGACTGGATTACAACAATTTTGTGACTTAGCCTTTCCAGATACCCACACATAACTAAGGGATATGTGTAAGGAAATGGCACCAAAAGTTTATAGCATACACATGGAGGGAATAACAATACTAGAGAAATCTTGATTGAGAAAAAACAACCTTGGAAGCCCACCAGATTGCATAAACTAAAATTGAAATAAGTAAGGCTAACAAGAGACTCATGGAGAAACAGAGGAGGACAAAAGAGTGTTGGACAAGAAGGAATAGAATGCAGAAGCACTGTATTGTGAAAAATTGGAAGTCAGACCATCAGGTTTGAACCACACCACAGAGTGCTTTTGTTCTGATCCTGGGCATCTTTTGGTAAAACAATACAAGAAACCAGCACATAATAGAGCAGTTATTGCTGGAAAACAGTTGTCCAACAAATAAATGACATACAGAAACACAAAACTGAATTAAGAAAAATAACCAACCTACCTTTTGTTAGATTTAGCCTGAGGAGCTACGGCACCAAAAACACCCTACAACCTTTGCAAACCCACTCACCTGAGGGCTGCCTAAATTGCTTTTCTGACACCTGGAGCCAATAGGCCCTTCAGCTGGGACTGGAGTCCTCAGCACACAGCTGCAATGGTTTAATAGGATTCCACCCCCATCTTGGGGAATCTGCCAGTTCTGCAAAAAATTCAGAGGAAAGTTCATACACCAACACCTTAGCTGCCCCACCTCTAACTCCGTGTTTTTGTGCAAGTGTGTCTTTGACATCAATTTAGGCTACAGTCACTGGACTGGCTGAGACACAAGCGTATTTTTCTTCCGTGCAGAGAGCAAACCACCAGAGACACTGATGTCTGAAACTGATGCTGGAAAACTCGCTGCCACCAAGGTGTCAGAAGTGTTACGTGCATAGAAATAGAGCAACTGTCCTGAGCAGGACAGCCATGCACCAGCTTTCATCTCACCCTTCTGCTTTACATTATATCCTTCTCCAGGGCAATGCTCCACTAGGCATAGGGAGGTGATAGCCAGCCATGCCCACTGAACAATGCCCTACTTGCATTTGCTAGCTTGTCTGTCTGTACCAGAGGCAATATTGTAAATGATAAAGCATTTGCCATATAGCTTCCTTTTTCTTGAGCATGATGCCAGTTAGGGCAGGTGGAAAAAGAAACTGGGGAGGAAATTGTTAACTGCTTTAGCATTTCAAGACCATGTCTTGGAAGCAAAGCTGTGGCATTCCCTGGAATTGTCATCATTATAAAACCATCAATGAACACAAAGGCTTTAAAAAACAATCGTCACTTACAAATGCACATTGATTTTCAATAAAGCCATTTGCACATTTTTTTTCTGGGATTCCAGGTTGACTGTCACCACTGATTTACAGACAAGATATCTCTGTATAATACTATTACTGCTATTATTTTGTAAGCATTAAGTGTTTTTTAAACACTTCTGCTTCCAACAGTGAGGAAAACAATATGAAAGCAAAAAAGGAAGAGAAGAATGCCATTTGATTTTCTTTTCTTTCCTCATAGAATTGCCTGGAAAGCTGAAAGAACACATAACCTTACCAGATAAAGAGGTATTTGTTTTGAAACAGCAACACAGATCACACTGGCTTTTCACCAGCAATGCTGCTAAAAGACCAACCACAGGAAATTAAGAATGGACAGCTCTGGGAAAGCTTTTCATGACTCACTTTCTAGGTGAGTGGTATTTTTTTCTTCCTCTCTCACTTCTTTCTACTACAAAACATCCACGTACTAGGAGGTTGTCATGCAAGAGCAAGAGGTGATGTGAAGAAATTAAAGTAATACAACTGGCTGATATAGGTCAACCTGGTGATAGCAGACCTTCCAATTCAGGACTGCCTTAATTCATCTAACAAGTAGGATAGCCTCTGAAAGAGCAATCACAGTAAAAATGTACAAATAGAAACAGGGCAAGGAGCCAAAGAGCACCTGTTTGGTGATGCTGGATGCTTCACACACACACATCCTTGGAAATACAAAAGGAGGTAGCCTTAGAACAAAACCTCTTGTCTATTTTTCATCCACATTTGGTACCTATGGGATCTGATTTCACTTTCCAAACAGATGTAACTACAGCTGCTTCACTTGTGAGATGTCTTCTAATACCATTGATGAATGGCCCTATGTTTATTGCCCAGGGATGCTGATCAGAAGGGAGTCTGCCTTGCTCTCCAGATTTCAGTAAAAGTGCCTGAAATCATGAAATACCACAGACAGCCATGGACCCACCTGGGAGTAGTGATGCCATTGCTATGACTCCTAAGTAGTTTGCAGACACTGTCAAAAAAAGAAGTGAGCATGCTGTTGAAGTGGTTAACAATGGCAGAGGGGTTTTAGACACTGGAGGCAAGTCCTCTTTCAAGCCTGTGTCTTCTTCAGCAGCACAGGTCCCTGGGTCTTTGCCAGGAGCCCCCAGTGGGGGCTATGAACCTGCCTGGTACAGGAATCTGGTACAATCATCAATTCTGCATTTCACCCATTAGTATCAATATTTACTATTAAATATTTTGTGTTAATGATTAGCAGGGATAAACCAGGTGACCCAGATAATTACAGACTTCTCAGCCTGACACAAAACCAGGGGAAAATAATGAAGCAGCAGTTACAGGACATGACTTTAAAAATGTGAGGAAAGGTAGAGTCATGTCAAACAATATGGAAAAAATAGACCTTTTCAAGTAGTTGTTACCTTTCTTAAGAAAAATATAAGTTTCAGTGAGAAGAGTTATGTACTTAGCCTTCTGTAGGGTATTTGACTTGGTAGTCCTGATAAAGGAGATCAAATGATACAGGATCAACGTGGTAAGCACTGAATGTATTAAAAACAGGTGGTCAGGTTTCTGCTTGGTGATTTGATGTAATTAATTGTAGTTGAAAAATCATCATAAAGTAGGTGTACTTGTAGGGAGGGCCTCAAGGATTTGACTGAGACCTACACTGCTGGCATTTCTTCTAGGAACATGAAAGAAAATATAGACTCCCACTGAAGAAGGCTGTAGAACAGAAGCTGAGGGAGGTGGCCAGTAACAAAAACACATCCGTCATAAAAAGCACTCAAGAAGTCTATGATTTTCAGGACAGCCAACAGTATATGTCAAAAACCACAGACAGTCTGAAAAAAATAGAATGAAAATCAAAGTTAAAAAAATTAATTAAAAAAAATACTTCAAGCCCATTTATCCAGGCATGTGTTCCTGCACTCCCCCTCTTTATGCTGGAGCTAGTGATCATGCAGCATGGGGCTGACTAGTTGTCTTTGCAGGGTTAGTTTTCTGTTCGTAAATTTTGGAAGCCTTAAATCAAAAGACAGAAAAAAGTTTTCAGACATTATGTGGAGATCCTAAAGCTCCAGCAAGCTAACTTAAGGGGAGGGAAAACAGGAGAATTTCCCCAGGAGTTGCAGAGAGGATAAAAGGAAATGTTGCTTGCTCTGGATTTCCCAATGTTCCAAATGCCATGGAATATTCATCGATGCTGTAGATGTTCCCACACTTATGTCAAGTCAGGGAAGGGGAACATGTATTTGTTGTGTGAACACAAATCCAGTGAGAGTAGGACTGAGACCAAAAAATCATGAAGTATGGTCCCAAATGTTGCCTGAGAGTAACTTTCAAGTTGTGTCACCTTGTCCCACATTTGAAAGAATAACTGGGCTGACAGGCAGGAGTAACCTGCCAACCCCAAGAGCCATCCATTATTTCCTCCCAACACAGAAGGAAGCAGGTTCATTTTGGTTCAGACAGCCTGGCAAAACCCAAGTCCCTACTCATACAAAGTGAGCCATACTTCAAGGCTTGTTTTGAAAAGGTTGAGTTTTTTAATGGTTAAATAACTATTTGGTTTTGCGTTGTTATCAATCATCATGGCAAACAGCCAGTGATAACTGAAAAAATTGGATGTGTTCAGAAGGGAAGTGTACCTGGGGAGCAGGCTGCAAACATCTTTCAAAAGAAGCATCCCCTATGGAAAGATAGTTTTTATTCTTTCTGAGCACATATCCCAGGCACACTGGCACTTTGTGAATAAACATTTTAACTGCTTTAATTAGGGCAACACAGCTAAGCCATCACATCCAACTAAGCTAATGTGACTTCTGCTGAACAATAATGGTAAAAGTATTGTTCCCTGAAACTTGGGGGAGGGAGAGTTTTGCACACTGTTTATTTTCTAGTCGTGACTCGTGTGAGACCATGTTCATGGTCTCTGCTGCACTGAAACTAGACTAGAGCTAGACTGAGCTAGACAATATAAGACTAGAAACCCTGCTAGAGCATCACTTTAGAAGACAACCAATACAAATTTTATTGGTTTTAAAAGCTGAAATCTGTCATCACCATTCTCTCCTCCCTCCCCTCTTAAGACGGAGAAAATGTGAAACCTGGAGAAAATGAGATTATAAATCTCAGCAGCTTCTAAGTGCCACATAGCTGAGAGGGATTCTCCTGACCTGAGGCACTCTGACAGGCAAGACTGGAGTCCCCTTGGACAGATCTATGCTGGCTCAAGGCAGTCTGTGTGCACACAGAATCCTATTTCACAGCCTGTGGCTGCAGAGCTGGGGCCTGGTTGTGCCTGCCGTGGGAAGAGGGAGGGAGAGGACTAGAGATTGGAAAGAGGGGACAAGCTTGGAAACTGAATTTACTGCTCTCCCACCACAGAGTGATGAAAAGCCTTGGGGACAGGCACCAGGATATACCCATGCTCACAGCTGCTACTCTCAGCAGCCCCTTAACAGAGGCAAAAGAAGAACAAAGCCAAAGCAGTTTTGCCACAGAAGGAAAACAGCTGCCCAATGCAATGCCTTTGTTATCTACACTAAGGATGAATGTCTGGACAGACATCCCTGTACATGCATACGCTAAGCTGCAATTGGAGCTGGGTCCTGTAGAGTCACTAGCTGCACAGGCTCTGCATGTCTGTAATCCTACCCACACCTCCAGCGAATGCAGTAGGTGGAGAGCAAGCTCCTGCACTTGGGTCTACCTCAGCATGCAGTTCCCACCTCAATCTGTGAACTTTGCCCCTCTGTACCACCATACCATTTGAGTGGATTCAAATATTCATACAGCTAGCCCAGACAAGCTCCACTTGTCTACAGCATCACAGTTATTTCTGCTTAGATCCCTTACTCCTGGGTTAGCTTAGGCAAGTTTACATGAACTGTAGTTGCACCTTTGAACTTCAGTGCAAGTATAAGAAATTAGTTGAGGTGACTTGCGCAGCCAATGCACCCTGGTGCTGCTGGCAATGTTGCTGGGACATCTGTCCTCTGCAGTACACACATACCTGGAGAGATTCCTTTGTCCCCTCTCTTTCTGACCTGAATCTCTCCTGTCACACCTCCTGGGGCACAGCAGAGAAGCCTGGCCAGATGTTTCAATTTCCTTGTATTCACAGCTTTGATTGCATTAGACTAGACAGGATTTCTCCACTGGCACTACCCAGAGGTAATGTGAAATGAGTTATGAACATTATCCACTCTGCAGTGTACATATCTGATGCTTAGAAAGCCTTAATAGGGTCAAGTGGAATTTCATGCTTGAAGAATCTCATATGCTTGGACATGACCCAACTTCAGAAAATGAGCTAGTTGTATCTCTGTACAAAGGCTTTAGTGATGTAGTTCCTGGTAGAAATCAACTGCCAGCTGAGGAAGCCTGGCATGAAGGGAGTCCTGTGTGGGGAGGAGGCTTTCTGTCATTTAGATTATAAACTGTTTGAAGTATTGAATGGTCCTTACTCTTTTTGAAAGAGTGAGGCTAGCTGCGTAAGTTTTTGGTTCATTTATTGAAATGGATAACCTGATCTACAGAGGGAAGAAAAAAATTGTGAAGTTTAGCTTTTGAGCACATGTAACCATGACTCAGCTCTTTGGATAATCTCAGCATTTCAGATACTTAACAGAAAGCAGAGATACATCATCTCTTCCTAAATCAAAAGCTAAAGGTTTTGATAAAATCCTCTACATTGTTCAGTGAGTAGCAGCATCAGTGAGACCTCACTCCTGCACATATCTCTTCCCAAGGTGAGTGCCTGCAGGCAGCTCCAGTGTCTAATCTGGTTTAACACAGCTCTGCCCTCATTGGTGTATCAGGAGGATTTTCAGATTCCCTATTTAAACACATACAGACTTGATGCCTTTGAAATCTCCACCCTCAGTCAAACCAGACTGACACTGACTGAATCCAAAGGGTCCAGAAGTAATGGACAGGGGAGAGGGAGAACAGTCAGACAGAAAAGGCAATCACATAATGTCTCATTTTGTTGAGAAATCAGACTAAAAATCATTACCTAATTAAGACGATCATTTTTGCAGTCGAAACACAATATGTTTCTATTGACTGCTATATACATAATCAATAAAAATATTTAGCATTGTTGTGATGCTTTCTGTATGCACCATGCACTGATTTAATCACTGACCAAGCAAGTACTGAGGATGAAATTCTGATGCCTGTACAGTTTTTACATAATGATAAGGAAGACTTCTCTGACAAAGCCTGGACTGGGAGAGGTTAACACATAGTGCACACTTCTAACGAAAGAATGGGTAGTTGTCTCAAAACATATTTATTTTCTTTTAAGCAGGATAATTCACACAATATGCACTCCACTGCATCTGCATGCCAAAGATTTCATCTAAGCCCACTCAATCAGCTACACTTACTAACTTTGTTTTGTGTAAATTTGTGGATTTAATAAGAGACAAACTTTGGGAGCATAGCATCCAGCAATCCAGTTACTGTTGGCAGAGGCTGGTTACATGCTTCAAAGGAAGGTACAAGAAGCCCTTCGTAGACTTATTGGGAATAGCCTGTTCAGAGAAAAAGCCCTAATTAGTCAGAAGATGGCTTGTACCCTAAAGCACAGGAGACATTTGAAGGTAATTAAATATAAAGAAAATTAGCATGTAGTTCATGAACCACACAAGCAAGACGAAACAGTGCCTGGTAGCACTGAAGCAAACTATTCCGGTTGCACAGAAATTAATAATTTTGTTATTAATGTGACCTTTTCCTCAGTTCCAATTTAAGTCTGGAAGAAAAGAAGTAAGGATGAGAATTCAGGAGCAACTGCAAGAGATACCAAGACTTGCCAGCAACAAATACGATTTGAGGAGGAAGAAACAGCAACAGCTGCTCAGCCCTGACCAGGCACCCAGCAGGGCTGGACATGAGGCTCTGTTTCTGTGCCTGTTCCTGCCCAGATCCCATGGGAAACATGCCAAATAGAGCTCCAGATGATTTCCACTTTGAAGAAAAAGGTGGAAAGGACTCCAAAGAGCTGTTGAAGTTGCTGGGGGGGGGGGAACTCCGAATGAGTATGTTACGAACGAGGGCATCATCTAGGAAATATGCCAGACAGGCTGGATGGGCACAAGGACAGATGTAAAGTAGTTGAAATGAGAATTTCCTACTGTACTCCAGAAATGCCCTACTCAGAAGTCACAATGAAGAGACTTAGACAGAACCAAAGACATGCAGGAGCCTTACAAGCAAATTAAAAGGAAGCACTGAAAGGATACGACGCAGGTAGAACGATCTTGATAGTATAATACAAGACAGAACATATGTATGTTACAGACCATTAGAATAACAATGGCATCTCAAGTTCAAACACATACTTCTCCCCACCAAACCACACCAGTGAGGAATTAGAGAGGCATATCAGTCCATATAAAATGATATGCAGATTAAATTTAAAACTCTATTAAAGGCTGCAGTGTTTACCAACAGCCTCCACCAACAGTGCATGTCAAGTTGTTGGTCTTTCCCCAAGCCATGTTACATTTTGCAAGGATGGGGCATTTGTTTGGGAAAGGGAGGGGTTGTGTCTTCACCATGTCACCTTCCAAGCTGCAGGTATCTTTCCTCTTCAGCTATGATGTATCATCCTGAATGTCTGTATGCAGAGATCTTTTCTCTTTTCTCCCTGTCAGGCCTTCACCAGAGGACCTTGAACTTCACGCTATGAAACTCATCCCATTTTATACTTCAGTGTGCACAGTGATCTATTTCTGCCTGTGTAATAGTCTATTCCTTGTCCCTATTGAGTGTGCCTCCTAATTTTTATCATTGTAGCTGCCCAAGAACATTGATTTTTTTTTTTCAACTCTTCTATTACTTTTCAAACTGTAAATCAGTTCTCCTTTGGGAGTCCATGTGACTTATATCCTCCTACTCTCAACTCTCCTGTTTTTCTTTGCAATTAAACTTTTATGTTTGAATTCCTTGGCATTACTTATAGCCCTGATATGTGATTTCTGACCCTTCTTCCATGTGAGCAGTTCTCTGGCCTTTTGACTATGAAAAGCATGGCCCCAGTGTCCTAGACAAGCTCTATGACCCCTTGGCACAGTGATCTCTGCTGAATGACCATCCTTCCTGCTTCAGTGGAAGCAGTCTTGAAACTTTGGGGGAGGAATGGAGGTGAATTTCAAAATCTCAGTATTTTTCACAGGAAGACAATTCCCATGTCATTTCAAATTTTGTAATTTATAAACAGTAACAAAATCTGCGGAGCTCTGGGGAGGCAGAGGAGGGTGATTACCTCACTAGACCTAAGCGACAGCTATGTTCCAACCCCTGGTATCTGATATAACAAAAGCACACTCGGCTAATCCCTGCTGGCAGCTACTATTTCAGCTTCTGGTTCTAGTGGCAACACAAGGCAGCTATCACCCCTTTAAATGCCTGGGAGATTCATGTGAAAAGAAATATCGACACCTACCTGGAAAGAAAAGCACCATAGAGCCATAAATCCCAAGTTAAATTAGGAAAGACCTTCTCAGACAGTACTGCAGGCAAAGAAAAAGTTGAATAAATGTATAAATGGTGACAAGTTGCATGTTTACAGCTGCTCCTCTGAGCAGGATACCTTTTGTCTTTAAAAAATATACACAGATTTTAAATACATCAATGCAGACATACAAAGTGATCAATAATACTGCTTAAACAGTAGATAGCAAGCCATCTTAGGTATTAAAAGACCACCACAATTATTTGCCTGTTGTTCAGGCTATCTGTTGTAGATACTGATTTGTCTGCACTGTCTGCAGGAAGCCAAGGTCTGGCAGCTTTGTGTTACAGTTCACCTCAGTTCCTCACTGCAGGTTTGGACACAGACTTCACAGTTCCTACATGGGCTGGCACTAAGCCTGAAGTAGGTGGTTCAAAGTAAGCCTAGCCTGGAGGCTTAACAAGAGCTGACCTCAGCTGGTGCTCAGCCCATGTCTCTCCCATCATGGCCAGTCCTTGGTATTTTCAATCACAAGCTGAAGTCCCCAGAGCCATAAGATTTTCAAAAAGCTCATTTTAGAGCCACAAGACTGGTGATAATGGGGTTATATTCTGAGTGACCCAGTGCTCACTCTCTTGTCCCTGCAGCTCCACCCTGGAGTGCAAGCCTGTTCCTCAGGGCAGAGCACCAGCCCTCCAGCCCGTGGCTTCAGCTAGGTGTTTCGGGTAGGCTGGAGCACCGTTGGAAAGCCTGCACAATGCCTTTACGGCTTCCTTCACCAACCACTTGCTGGGCAAAGCAGAACTCCGCTTCGACTTCCTTTCTAACCCAAAAAAACAGTTTATATCAGTTTACATTTCCAAGGCTATCATGGCAAGGAAAAGTGCCAGAAAGTTACTTTTTTTAAAAAACTAAAGCCTACTTTACATGTTTAGCTTCTCCAAACAAATGCAGCCTACAGCCTGTTTTGAGAGGCCCAAAGTCTAGCTCTGCGCAAGTGACAGAAAAACTCAAGGCCTAAATTTTCCTGAAGTACATGTTGAGCGTCTGTGATTAGCAGTGGAAATGTGCCATACCACACGTCAATCTAATTTTGGAAACAAAAAGTCCAACCGGATGGCATGTTGCTAATTTTCCCTCCTTCCCTGCAATTCTTTGCAGACTCTGTCATTCCCTCCATCTCGCCATGCCTGCAGCCATCAGAAGCACTGACTCCTGCACACTTAGCATTTGGGTGAGCTTGACAAGGACCAGCGCTTCCGATCGATGCCAGTGCTGCCGAAGGAGAGCTTGATGAGATTTACAGACTACAGGAGTTTGTGCCTTTCTTTTCTCCCCCTCTGCCTAACTACATCTCTGCAAAATGTCCCAAGCCATTGTTTTCTGTTTCTGTCACTATGCCATTAACCTAATTAGCCACAGGAAACAAAGAAATCAAGACAGTGCTTAATATGCTGAATTTCTGGAATGACTTACTGCAGCTTTTGTCTGTACACAACAAGAGGATGCCATAAGAAAAGAAAAACTGAAAGTTTATCTAAATAAATCTCTGGGAAGTAGAAATAAGAAACAAAGATAAACACAGTAGAAAGCCTGATAATTTCTGTATTAGCCTTGGGTTTTTGAGAAAAAAGTATTTATAGTGTGCTAAACATTCATGAATTAACATTTCAGCATTATGCAAACTTACATAGTTACATGGCAGAGATATTAAAATATTAAAACATTAATACTTTTTTTTGGTTTGGTTTTGTTTTTTAAGGAGCTGGACCATCAGTCTTTTAGCATGTATTTGTCTGGTTTATCAGGTTTAACAATTGTGGTGTGTCTCTGGACTATAGGGCTAATATAATTAAATCCTATTAACACATCAGGAATAAAATCCTTTAATAGGCACATGAGGCTTTGAGAGGCAGCTCATTCCTGAGCAGATTTAATATCCTTAAATTAAGCAAGTGTGAATGGGAGGATGAATCTTATTAAAAACTTAAATCTGATTATATTTGAAAATTATTGGTTTCTTAATGTAATAAATTATCCAATACAGACTAGAACAAATAATATATCCTAGCTTCACATAACTCCACTCTATAACAAGTGACAAACGAAATTAAGAATGACTGTGGGGCAAAAAGGAAGGTCTTTTTATAAAAGTCATTTTGCATAATGAAATACTTAAATCATTTTAACAAACACTGGGGGAGGGGATGGAAGATATATGTGCAGATGAGGACATTAGAACAGGACTCATTTTTTCTCTTCAAAAAGGGAACACAGAGACAGTCGGATTGGGGATTTTTTTTCCTCTAAAAATGCCATTCTGACAAATTTGTTGTAAATTTTGAAAAGAAAAGCTGAAGCTTATGTTGGTGGGAGCTGATTCCTTTTCCAGAAGGCTAATGCAAATGTAAACCATCTGCCACACATTCTGCTGATAAAGCTGTACTTCCGAACAATGGACCAACAGCACTGGAATACTAAAACATTAAGAAAAAGTTTTGAAAGAGATTATAACTTCCTGAAAATAGAGATATTTTTACTGTCCTTTCATGCAAAGAGAAATTATAGAGTGTATATACATATATATGTATATGCACTTATTTTCTTATGTAACATATATAAAGCATAAATCAGGAATACTGAGGAAGAGGTAAGGATTTCTATTAATAGGATCCTCTGCTAAGGTGTAAATCACATTAAATCACTTAAGTAGGCAGAAATACCTCAAAGCTTATAAATAGCATTGCTACTTAAATGAATACAGCATTAATCGCTGACTACTGAATATGTTTACATGTCTTCTTTTTAACATTGGGTCATTCCAAAGTGTTAGCAAGTAACAGCCAAACAAGCAGTAGTCTGAAGTCTTTAATTAGGACAGTGGACACCATCCAAATCCTAATGAATCAAATGGAATGCCCCAGTGCATTTTTAATCTGGTTCTCTGTGACACATTTATGAATGGAAGAACTGGGGACCAGAAAGATGTACTTCCAGGTTAACTAAAATAATTTTCTGTGCATGCATGTAAACAAAAATAGTTAACATGAAGAAAACACCACAAAAATGTTTTTATGGAGATAAAGAGCTACACAACTGATTAAATAACATGCCCCAAAATGCTTTCTTAAACTACTTTGATGATGGTAGGCACCAATAAAGAATCTGTAGTTAAAAAGTTCATGGTATTTCTATCACATAATGCAGCAGCCTAAAAGTGTTCCTATATTTCACGACTGTAAAATACTCAGTGCATTCCAGGCTTAGCATAGATCACCATGTATGTATCCACCACCACAACAGATCTGGATATAAGGTAATGTGATTTTAAAATGCTAATGATTCAGCCAGAAGACTTCAATACTCACTAGTTCCCCCAGCTGTGTTAATTATTCAGGCATCAAGCAGGGGGTGGAAAGGCAAAATTGTGTAATCATAAATTAAAATTTCCCTAAAATGCAACACCAGTAATGCAAGAATCATTCTTTTTAAATGTACCTGCCTACCAGATCTGATGTTATTTCAAACTGTAAGTAGGCAGCAGTAAAAGGAAGCCTCAATAACCCAGTTCTCAGAAATATTTACGTGATTCTGCAAGTCCACTTCCATGTGCAATTCCACAATTTGAATGTCTCTTTAGGTAAAAAGTGTCATTTAATTGCAGAAAACAGAGAGAATTTTGACTTCTTTAAGAGTAGCTGCCTTGGTTTTCCTCAAAATTCAAGTTAAAAAAAAAATTACAATTAGACTTTTTGCAATTACTGCCTCAAGTTGTAAGTGTATTTTAGATTGCCAGCAATTCTCCCCATTCCCATTTATTTAAGTAAAATAGCAGATACATGTGTATTCAATAAACAAGATTGGTTATTCTAGAATAAACAAAGTGACTCTCCCCCACCACCACCTTTGGTTGCCAGTACTCATTTCTCTTTAAATCTAGGGGAAAAAAAACCCAAGAGTTCTTGTTGTTTCTTAGATGGATGACAGATTTTGTTCTAATTAATCTAGAGCACTGTGTATAGAAACGACTGCAAAAGCAAACATGTCTATTAACAAAAAGCAGTGATTACTGCTTGGCATTTAGCCAGTAACTCTACATAAGCAATGAATTGATGCCTGCAACTGTCTCAGTGCCATATGGGTTCTGCTGTAGCAATGAATTGGATCCAACGCAAGGTTAAGATGTGTCAAATTTAACTGGGGTTTAATTGATACTGGTAAAGAGGCTCTAAATAAAGAAACAGTGTGTGTGCTATTAGAAACAGGATGCATGTCAGCCTACATCCCCCAGCTTGTTGGCAACAGAACTATGCTGATATCTCTAAAGGAGTTTCCAAACTCCTCCTCTTTTTTTTTTCTTTCTTGTTTTTTGGGGTGGTTTTGGTTTGGGTGGGGTTTTTTTTGGTTTGTTAAACAAAAACTTCAGGATAAAAGATTTACTAGCACTTAATTGGAATTGAAAGACTGAACACCAGTCAGGTATACAGTGTTCCCATCCTCCTACGCTTCTGTTTTTTACATCTCTCACAAATCTCTCATCACAGCAATGCCAGTCATTTTGCCTGACTGTAAATCCAAGCTAACATTTCTATTCACTTATGAAGGAAATATCCCTAAATTACATGAGTGACAAGAGCACACAGCTATATATTCGAGAACCAGGAATGGTGAAGTTACCTCTAAGAAAGATTATCTTTTCTTGAACAACAACAAAATATTGTATGACCCTTAACCAGTCTCAGAAGTTATTCATTGTGTATGATTGCTACTTTTGTTCCACTGACAGCTTTGGTGCAATGAGCCTTTTGTACAATGTGACACGTACTTAAAGACCTGAACTGCTCAGTGGAAGTGGTTTAGTGCCTGGCCCGGGAAGCAGAGAGCTACGGAGAATTATTCCCATCTTTTTTGTGTTTGGAGTGAGTCAGCAACAGCAGGGCACTGTCAATGCCAGTGCTAGCCTCTCAGGCCAGGACCATGAGCCTGGCTGGCTCCCCCTCTGTCAAGGATTCTGCTTCCTCCATGCCACCAAATCTCAACTCAAGTGGCAGCAATGTCCTGAAGAATCCAAGCACCCAAACCCCTCCCAGCTGTCTCCAAAAACACTGCAACATCCAGGTGGCATCCAGACTCTCCTCTCCTGTCCAGCTTCAAACCATATCAGGCCTGAGCTTCTGAAGTGCTTCTTCAGTGGCAAATGCTGATACTCAAGATAATAACACCACTCTGCAGATCTCAGGTGAAGAAATGGGGATAAAGTGGCATAGAAAGAGGAACAGAAACCACTCTCAGGTGGCAGCTTTCCCCAGCAAGGAAGAAGATGGCAATAGGATCAACACTTTGGACTTTTTCAGTTTTCAACATTAACTCAATTATCTGAAAGCAAAGATGACTGGCCTTTATTCTTCAGTTCTCATAGGATCAGGCCCAAAGATCCTTCCTACTTGATGGGAGGGAGCAAAGACACCAGAGTCAGACTTTACTTAGTGCTGCTCAGTGGAAGGATGATCAGCAACAGGCACAAGCTGAAACACAAGGAATTTCACTTAAACATAAGAAAAAAAAAATTACTACATGAGCGATCAAACATAGGAACATTTTGACCAGAGAGAACATGGAGTCTTCATCTCTAGAGATCTTCAAAAGCTAGCTGGTCACAACTTGGAGTAACCTACTGTAGTTGACCCCGCTCTGAGCAGGGGGTTGGACTAGATGGTCTCCCGACTTTCATTCCCATCTCAACCACTCTTGTGATTTGATAATTTTGTAAATTAGTACCATTTTGACACTAAGCCAAATCTCACCTTTCACGATGCAAAAACTATTGCTAAAGAAAGCTGGTAAGTGGAAAAATTAAACTGGGGTATTTTTAAGACTCCCTGTCTTCAACTTGTTACATTTCCAAAGATATACTGCTTCCTTCTAACTGTTCCTCATGCTGGAGTGGCAGCAGCCCATAAATACCTCTATTTTCCTTAAAATTTCTTTGATTTACTTCCTTCAAAAAGAAAAAAGAAAGAAACCACCCATGCTGACATCATGCTAAACCTATGCTGGCCCGACTACATTCATCTTTTGTGTTTTAAATTTTGATTTGGAATTAAGTCATTTCCTTACCCCATATTTGAGCAATGCCTGGCGTAGCGAGGTGCACATTGAAAGCCAGGATTTCCAGGCATATTTCTACTAGCAGTAATAAATACTTCATTCTAAGAACAACCATGTTACGTGAAATTCTTCAATAACATCTTTGATTCTTCCTCCCAGACCTCCTCCCAGTATGTTTCAAGTTAATATTAATGACTAGTTTGGCATTTATACATCAAATGCTATCAAGCTTTTATTTGATAGCCTTTACTCTTTTTGCCTTGACATTGAATTCTTGCAATGTTCTGTGACTGTTATGACAACTTCTTATCATAATGTTTTATTGCACAGCTAACTTACTTTTATTTTCATGTTAGTGCAATTTTGTTACCTTTTAATAGCAGTAGAAAATGTTTTCTAGCAATTGTAATGATTTCTTTTCACTTTGCTTTACTGGCAATGTTCTAATCCCGTAGGTAGTTTCTGCATTGTTTTTAAGCCTGCAGGGAGTAATGACTGTGTGACATATTCAGCAAAGGAACCATTTACAGTAAAAGGACATTGTTCCATTACTTATATTAAGAAAGAGAGACAAAAAACAAGACAGGGAATAGAGTAAACCCGACTGTATCTGTACAGCTAATGTTTGATATTTGTCAGAAAGACGTAACGGAGTTGTTGTTCTCTGTATGCAGACAGTAGAATCAATACTATTCTACAAATAGATCTATGACAAAGAAGAAAATGTTGATTGTTGCTTATTAATGCCCAGTAATATATTACATGCTCTATATATTTGAATCAAAATGCAAACCCCAGTCTCATGCAGCAAGGAACACAATAACAAAAGAAATATTTACTGCTGTGTCTTTAACGCCCTACTGATGGTCTTGCCTGAGAAGTAGGAGCTCTTCCTCTCTGTCCTTTCAAACGATGCATGTGTCTGAGAGACAAGATTGCCATGTTACTGGCAATTCTCTAATACACAGTCTTGTACACTGGAAATCAGTATGGAACACTGCACTCACATCTCCCCTAACTTTTTACAGCCTTTAAATTGCCAGTCTTCTGACTGCATTTCTTCAAACAATATTGCCATCTGACTGATATCAATCAAATGTATTGCCCTTTGATGTCAGAACTCAGAGAGTCATCCCACTTGACTGAATTTTGATTACCTCTGTATTCAGAAAAGTAATGTGTTGTTCTTCAAAAAATAAAAAATCATAGGCACTGTGCATATTTAATAAAGGGACTATTGGCTCCTGTATTAGGAAAACAATGCCAAAAACATTAACTTTGAGATTCCAACATTTTGTGCATGTTTTACTTACTGGGTGGAGGGAATTTTTTTATAGTGTAGTATGGAATGTAGAGTAAACATTTAGAGATTTAACCTCTGGTGTCAATACTGCAATATCAGGCAGAAACCTCTGATAAATGGGGGGAAAGGGGGAAAGAAACCAAAACAAATGAACAAAAAACCCAACCAGATAGTCAGATTCTCTCCTGTTTAAGTCAGATGCAAAAAACTGCACTGAGGCAGAAAGAATGGGAGTTCAGCTGAAAGCCTTAGAAATACTGATCGTGTTAACTGCTGCATTCAGTCAGTCCATGTGGAAATTGAAACTGGATAGCTTACAATGAAACCACATAAGAAATGGTCTACAAAACTGTGCTGAAAACTAAAGTAATAATTTGGAGGTTCTGTGATGCTAGGGATTGGAGGGGGAGCGTGTGCATTTCTATTTTCCCTGTGCTTTTCACTTTGACGCCTGCAGTATTCTCTTCCTCTGTGTTCTTCTCTGATTCAATGAATGCATACCTTTTCTCAACAAAATAATAGACAACTGCAAAAATTACATCCATTGCTACCACACCCACATCTATACCTCCACCCTGCCAGAATGAAGGCAAGAATAGCAGACTTACATCTGTAAGTCAGAAGAAGAAATTTCAGCAAAATTATCTTTGCAAGCAGTTATTTAGAAAGCTGTCCACACAGACAGAGCCGTTGGCCATCTTTCAGTCTGAGGCTGAGATTAAGTATATGTTGTTCTGTTCTTGACAGGAAAGAAAGACCAGTTCCAGGACATGAGATCTAAGATGGTCTAAACGTATCAATGATAATTGTTTGCAAAGCAGGTAGAGACTAGCAAAAATCACCTTCTCCTTATATGTTTAAAGTGCTGAGGAGATAGGGAAGGTTTACAATCTTAAGGAGGAAGGAACCTAAGTGACCATCAGGTAAAAATGGTTCCCAAACATGTGGCTAAGAGAACTGAAACGATTAGTTTTGAAAGACTCTAAGAGATAGAAGGAGAGCCAACAACCTTCTACATCTTCCTGAGCTTCCTTTTTGGTTGTTTATGCAACTGAGCAGGTTGTAACTGTTCTTGACTTGGTTATTGGTATACCTGTGTTACAGCATGCTTCTTAGACTCACAACATTAGCACAGTTTCTATGGTCTGTGATTCAGACAGCGTTGACTGTCTTTTGCTTACGTCCCTCATGAAAATTCAAGCTTTTGCAGTGCTTAGCTTTTGCTGCACTCTCACTCCATCACTGTTGCCAATACATAAAGTTCCTTGGCACATCAGGGCAGACAAACTGTTTCTCTGGATGGCTCATTTTTCCAGAAATGACATGTGTCACAAAGCACCTCAGACTCCTTAAACCCTGCATTCATTCCTAGCCAGTCAATATATTCTCATGCCCTTGTATACAACCTTCAGTCCTTGAAAGGAAGAAGAATTAACTTTTATAAAATCAATCCTCAGTATTCCTAGCATAACTGACTATACTGTCACACCTAAAGCCTCTGCTTCTTCAAACAGCCTCCTCATCCTTTAAGAGGAAACAAGAAAAAAAAAGGATAACACCTACTTTCTTAATTCACACCCTCAGAATAAAGATAAGTATTTATGGAGGTACCAAAACTCTATGCCTTCAGAATTATGTCCTCTTTTGCTGGAGACAGACACTTTGAACATTCACAGCATCATTTTCCAGTTCTGGGCCATGCAAACTGCCCCAGCCACTCTTTGCTGAGTCTGAACAGGCAATGAGACTTGCTTGAGGCTATATGTAATTCTTAAAATTGTCCTTTGAAGAATGATTTTAACTCAAAAGTGGAGTGGATTTTTTTTTTTTCATTTCAGTCTAAATAGCTTATGGTGACACATAATTCTACTGATCACTTAAATGAAAAGATTGGATCTACTAGACAGTACAGTACATGGGTAGTGCTGAACAGAAAAAAATTTACAACTATGTGGTTAATTTATATCTCTGATGGTCTTCTTCCTTAGACTGCCTTTTCTAAGGCCATTAAAAACTTCTCTTGAGTTGTACTTGTGACACATCCTCTAATACACTGACAGAAATATTAGTGTGAGTTTTCTTTGCTTCTTCCAAATGCTGTTCTTGCAGACACACAGGCTTCCATCCCACAAGGTAACATTTCATGCATTCAGTATCTATCAAAAACGCTCCACTTACTATCCCAGTTTTCTTGCCTGGCTGAGCATGTTTAAGCAGAAATAATGGGGAAAAACTCCACGCACTGAGGGAAAGACCTCGGGAGTGGAGGTGAGCAGGGCTGCCCTCAGGCTCCTCACCAGGGGCTGGTTTGGCAAAGCCACCCTTGTCATCTGCCAGCCATCACACCTTGCACCAGGGCATCATCCAGGCACACAGCAAACAGGGTGCTCACCCAAACCAGGAAACCACAATTCTCACTGCATTAAGAAATCGATTTCCATTTGGAAGCGAAGAAGACTGTAATGTTACAAGAGCATTGTATTTCCTATTTCCCCTGTTTCTCACTGACCCAGTCACTCTCCTTTCTTCTTCCTTTCTTAATCTAGGAATGCATTTGTCTTTAACCATAGACAAAAAAGAATAGAGAGAGAGCTCAAGCAACAAAATCCTTCAACCTATAACCATGTGTATGAAGTGCTTTACAACTAGTACAAAAGAGATCATGAATGACAGCAGGAAAAGCACAAATGTGACCAAAATGACATCTACAAAATTAAGACTCAAATCTGTGACACTTCCTAAAAGCATTGGTTGCACGAAAATTCCACTAGTGGTGCACTAGCATGGGGAGCAATCCTCCTCCAAGTCACTGACAAAACAGTTCACTGGTGGATGATTAGTAGATTTTGCATCATTCAGAAAAAAAAAAATAGCTGTTAGAAGATGACACCTGCTTTTCAGAAGAAAACCACATTTAAATGGGGCTTATATATCTCAAGTGTGATTAATTTTTAAGGCATGTCTAGACACTATTTTTTTTCAGATATATTTCTTCTTCTCCTTTCTGACAGCCTAACCACAAACCTGTTGTGGCAAATCTGATGGATACCACTCTCTCCTCTATATGAGTAATGCTCTACTCACACATGAGAAGGCACTTCCACCCTAAGATCCAAATCATGATTTGGCTTTTCAACATTCCCAAAATACCAGAGTATCATACTTCCTTCTTCAGCACAATCCCAAACTCTTAAATAATTGAGTCCAGGTTTCCACATTATGTACAAATAGTCATTGCTATTTAAAAGAAGGCAGGAAAATTAAACACAGTAAGTCATTTTAGAACAGAGTCACTGCTCAGAAATTAATGACAATTAGAATACACAGAAATATACAGGCTATGGAGTCATTTAATGAGAAGAAAAATCCATAATCTTACCCAGAAGATACTCTAGCCAGTGCAGGAAAGGTATAATAACCAAAAATTAAAAATCTACCTACAGGCTGTCCAGCCATCCACAGACTGAATGTGAAGGCTGGCTGCAACAGCCAGTTCTGTACTAAAGTATGCAGAACACAGAGAAATACAGAGATAATACAGAAGTCTCTTATGGTGTCCTTTAGGAAATCAATGGAAAACCTAAAGAATAACTAAAGATTATTTTGGTTGGCTGGGATGTCCATTTCAGCAATTCAGGGGAACAAGATTAACTTGAGAACTTATCAGCAGGAAGTTCCAAAAATCAAGCACAAAAAAGGCTAGCACCAGAAGATACAATAAAAAAAATAGTTGAGCCTATGATCCTTAGTATTATATTGCTCTTTAAAAGTTTACATAATGCTGGGAAACCATACACTGTGCTGCCAGCAAACAGCATCAATAATATGTTTTTGAAATGGCAGTTCTTACTTTTGCTCACTTAAAACTGGCTTGTTTCTTTTCTACCATGGCTCATCATGTTTTGCTGTTGCAGACTAGCTTTTTCCTCCTTGCTTTGATGTTTCTTGGATGCTCAGTTTTAAAGCAATTTATCTGTTAATTGTCACACTAAATACTGCACAGCAGTACTACCTTTTGGTGTTGTCCATAAGTATTATTTTTGAAGCTCTAGCAGAAGGATTGACTTACCACTCTCTTGCCTTGAGTCAATGTGTTGTAACCAAGCCTATTCTGAGTCTTTTCTCTCTACATACTTCTCCATCCCTCTATTTTATCCCTAAAGGTTGCTAACTTCCCAAAAGTCAGCAAAGCATCATCTCTTTACTGGTGTTGCTACAGGTCAATACAGCCAGGTACATACAGCATAATTACACTCCCATGCAAACAATAGGTGTTTTATCCCAGTGAGGGGCTCTACAAAACATGTAGTTACCAGTACTTCATTTCTGTTCTTAGCTGAGTGGATAATTACTCCCAGAAAAACTAAGCATAAAGGCTCAATTTTACCCTTCACCAGTTCAGAACCAATTGTTTTACAAGCTCCATTAGGAAATATTTGTTTATGGACAAGTTCCTCTGGACCAGAATGATTATATTTCTCTACTATTGGTTAGGATTTCTATTCCACCCTGACCTACTATGCCCACCTATGGGCAGATAACTTTTTTGAATGTAGAGTGCAAGCTCAGTAATTATGACAAAACTGCCAATGGTGGAGTGATGAGGGAAAGTACTGACAGAAGGACTTTACCTGCTTCTGGTTCCAGCTGTGCAATATATTCACATCTCATGCACACAAAAGAGGTGAATCTCCCTTTCCATTCACTATTATACCCCTGATTTTAAGAATTTCTAGATTTTTTGTTAGGATTTTTTTTCAAACAAAGCTTACTCCAAGCTATCCCTTTGACATCATATGGACCACCACAGTAGTTCTTGGAAATCTTCACTCCTTGCAGCAGGTTCAGGCTACTCCAGCACTCCTGCAGAGGTAGGTAAGAACTCGCAAGAGAGGATAATGTAGGCCCACTACTTGACGGAACAGGAACACTTGTTGCAGCAGTTGCAGAGAAGGCTAAGATACTGAATGTCATCTTTGCTTCAGTCTTCACAGCCAAGAGCAGCACTAGGGAATCAAGGAAACCAGGAGTCTAGGGAGAAGGTCTGGAGAACCAAAGACTTTCCTTTGGTTAAGGAGCATTGGGTTAGAGACCGTTTAGTCAAACCTGACATCCACAAGTTCATGAACCCTCATGGGATGCAACCACAAGTACTGAAGGAACTGGCAGACATCATTGCTAGGCTACCTTCAATCGTCTTTGAGCAGAGGAGGTGTCTGAAGACTAGAAGAAAGCAAACATCATCCCAGCCTTCAAAAAGGGCAAGAAAGAGGATCCAGGGAATTACAGGCTAGTCCAGCAGCTCCCTTATGAGGAAAGGCTGAGGGAGCTGGGCTTGTTTATTCTGGAGAAAAAGAGGCTGAGACAGGACCTTATCAATGTATATAAGTATCTGAAGAGAGGGTGTCAAAAGGATGGAGCCGAGCTCTTCTGAATGGTGACAAGCAATAGGACATGAGGCAATGGGCACAAACTGTTGTGGCTAGGCTTCGCGAACAAAGATCCTGGGAGGGCTCCATCCACACTCCTCATCAGCACCTTTTCCAAGTGCGCTGATAAAAAGAGATAGCACCCTCGAGCCTGCGCAATGGATTTTTTTTAGGTGAGACACAGCATGCGCAGAGCTGGACCCACCCTTTAGTCCTAAGGTTCATCTGCCAGGGCCTAGCAAGCTTGGACGCTGGCAGCGAAGTCCTTAGGACAGAGGTTTAACCTCTTAGATGGAAGGCCTTACAGGGCTAAACGAGCTCCATCTGCCCAGGTTTGGAATCAGAGTTGTCCTTCTCCTAGGATGACTGCCAGAAGGCTAATGAGCTCATCCTACCCATACAAGGATTATAGGAACATGGGTATCACTCCCCACACTTTCCCGTGGGCAATGAGTTTAATGCTCCCTCTGCTGTTGGCACAGTTATCGCACCAGGGGCCACAGCAGACCCCAAGTGATTTTCAGACTGTGCCTAGGGGCACAAACTGGAACACAGGAAATTCCACCTAAACATGAGAGAGCGCGTCTTTACTGTAATGGTGACTGAGCACTGGAACATGTTGCCCAGACAGGTTGTGGAGTCTACTTCCCTGGAGATATTCAAAAACCATCTGGACACAATCCTGAGTAATGTGCTCTAGGATGACCCTGCTAGAACATGGAGGTTGGACTAGATGATCTCTGGTGGTCCCTTCCAACCATAACCATTCTATGGTAATATATGGCACTGAATATTGCTAAGAAGAAATGAGTATTCTCACTAATGCATATGTGTGCAATAATGTGCTGCAATTGCCAACAGTCCTTTCTACTGAAAATTTTACTCCCTTCTCATATCACCACCAAGGACCAGTAGAATAATAGAGTTATCTGCGAAGGGGAGCAAGAGATCTTTACAGATCCTCCTGCCCTACCATAATTTACTGCCTTTACATCCCATCCTGATGGCTGGTTGCTTCCTCCATCACCACCGTGCTTTTTCCATTATGACAGAAAACGATGAGGCAAAGAGGAAAAGACCTGCAATCACGAAGCAACCCAGCGACAGCACAGCTAACAACATGAAATAAAATGCATTGTGCTTCCCTGCTCCTGTGAGAGAAAATGATGAAGCACAAACCCAGGTCTCATCACTCAGCAGTCAGGCATTAGTGAGGGGGGAGGCAGAAGAAAGGAGAGACCAAATGACAGCTGAAGAAAAAGATTTTGGACTGTGTCACAGAGATTGTTCTATTTTCTGTATTACATAACCGACCATTTTTAGGTCTGTCTTTGTATCCACATCCATGAAGTTGTCAGACCTGATGAAAGTAAAGGGATTCTACCATATCTGATAATAAATCACATTCTCAGCAAGTAGGAACAGACATCACATTTCACAAAGCACATGCATGTTCTATTTTGCATGTGGATTGTTCCCTCCAAAAACTCATAATCAGCCTTCTCTTTGCATTTTCTGCACTCCAGAAAAACACTGGTATTTGTAATGCAGGAAGATAGTTGCCTTCTCTGTTTACTTGTTTGCTATAAGTCTGCTCAAAACAGCAACAACTTTATTATGTTTAGTCTTTTTCACAAAAGTCAAATTTTTAGAAATATAATCCAATAAAATCATGTCTTTGCAGTTCATTTTATGATCTTCCAGCAAAAATGGGTTTTTTAGAAAATTTTTGCCATTTTTTCCAAAACCAAAAAGAAGTATTTACTGCTTTCCACAGAAATGAAAAAGTAAAAATGTTTAAAAAGTTCTTTCAACAATTTATTACCTCTCACAGTCTTCTCTGACAATAGCTGGATTTTCTAATTCAAACTTTCATTTATTCCTTACAGAGTCTGACTTCCTGGGGAAATATATGAGAGCAGTCAAAACCAGCCTGAAAAGAAAGCAAGGCCACGAGAGTCCATCCAGGAGCAAGGCTGACTGAGGGACATGCCAGTCCTGGGTGCTGATATGAGGTGGGGCACACAGCACCTGGCAGGGCCAGTCACCCAAAAGTGCTTTGCATGCAGAAGTGCAAAGCCTCTTGCAACAAGAGGTGAGACACAATAGCATGCTTTGAGCCACACTTGATCTACGTTGTGATTCCAAGGGGAGCAAGCAAGTTGTCCTCCACCCAGCCTGCGCCACAGGATTTTTCGGAGCTTTTAAAGAGAGAAGTTTTTGGTCTCTACTGCTCTGTCTCCAAGTGTTCAGTCTGAACAAAAGTATCACAGAGGGAAGAGATCTAAACCTCTTCTGTCAAAGACATTACCTGTTTTTCACTTCTATGATTTAAAATTAAGTAAACACCATTTTTTAAGAGTATTGCAAAGCACTGGGTACAAGCTGAGTAGGTACATGATCAACCAAGTATTCTCTCTTCAAATTATTTCCTTCCATCTTAAATACATAATATTACATTCCATTTACTTTTTTCCTCGGTGTTATCTCTGCCTTATTGTACATAGAGACTACATATTCTTTGCTGTTTTATAGAGGAGTTCTTCGAAAATAGGCAAAGGCATAAGTCAATTTTTGAGATAGAGAAGTGTATTAGTCCCAGAAATTGTAGCTTCCCATATTACTGTAGGTTCACATTTCTTTGCAGCATTTTCATTTTTTATCAGTGTTTCATCAGAGTACAGTGATAAATGGATGTTGCATACCCCCAGGCTCACAAGCAGTTGAGAAAAGATCTGCCATTATAGGGATATACAAATGCCAGGTTTTTAATAAATACGATGTGTCATGGCAGCTGTATAGTGCAGACATATAGAAGTATTAGAGACACAAGCATATTATATAACTTCATTCTAATAATGCATTTATACCCTGATTTATTCAAACTGTACGTGATGAGCTTAATTATAAATAGAGACAAATTAGGAAGTGCATAATAATCTACAGCTCAGAGGCCAGAAACTACTATGGTAGCCTTCTGCACAGGGATGAATTTTCTACTTAAAAAATACTGTGCACTGTAATTTGGAAGGAAATAACCTCCTCTGTCATGTTTAAATCTAGCCAGCAAAAGGAAGTTAGTGATTAATGCTTCAGATATTTTCCACAATGAAAGAACTCGCTTGCTCCACACATTTTGATTTACTCTCTTTTGTTTTTGTGTTTTATTTTGATAAAGGACATTGTACTTGTCTATCAGGCCTGGTCTCCATCTTCATAAGTAACCCAGCTCCTGAAATACTTAGGCTTCACACGAACCATTAGTATTTGTATACAGCCCTATTACCACCTGCTGCAGAAATAAAACAGCCTCTTGCAGCCAGGCTACCCTTCTAAAGAGCCTCAATATCTTCTCTTATAGGGAGAAATACAATCAAGACTAGGCACCAGAATTCATCCTGCTAAGTGATATTCATTGTATAACTTTATGTCAGCACCTTTATTTCCTGCCAGTTTGCAAGATACTGGATCACAAGTTGCTTTCTCTCAAAATCAGTACAACTGATTTTTTCCTCAAAAGGTTTTCCAATACACCCAGTAACAGGGAGAGTTCCCTGTTCAGTGCCACACAGTCAGATGGTTTGCCAGGGAGGGGTGTGAGGAGCAGAGGCAGAGGAGCAGGGGCTTGTCCTGTCACCACCACCATGCTGGGTACCATCTCACACACAAATGAACATCCTCCTGGCAGGGAGGGATCTAGCCCATCCTGACTACAAGCCCATGTCTTCCTGAAAGCATCCAAAGCAAAAAAAGCTCCCTTCCCNGTAGAGGGGGAGAAAAACATCTCATGATCTGCTGGCCACGGTCCTCTTAATGCATCCCAGGATGCCATTGGCCCTCTTGGCCACAAGGGCACATTGCTGACTCATGGTCATCCTCCTATCCACCAGGACTCCTAGATCTTTTTCCCAAGGGCTGTTTTCCAACAGATCAGTTCCTAACTGTACTGTCCCAGGAGCTCACGATACATGAGCTGTAATCCTAAACCTCCACCATCCCATCGGCCTTCTTCCCATCTCCACTCCCTCTCTATGCTATTTCTGCCTCAAACTATCTCAACAGACAGCAGAGAAGCCTTGTATCTCCCATACCCTAAGGTCCTCACATAAATTCAGGACAAAAGCCACACTTGCGGCCATGGGCAGGGACGCTCCTGCCTACAAGAGAGCAGCCTGCACAGAGGCCAGGGCTCACAAGCCACCTTTAACAAGAATGCTATCACTTGCCTGGCTATGACATTTGCCTAAATAAAAGTTAAATACCTAAATCTCCTCCTTTTATAACTCTAATTTGAATATTTTTACAAACACTTGTTGAATGGAGACAACAACTTGCTGGGAGCACATAACGCTCCAGGAGTTGCTGCATCACCCCTTGGTCTGACTAACAGCATTTATTCCCTACATCTTATTGCTCAAAATGGGATAAACGCAGGAAAATCTCTCAACTCACAGCACATAGGTGCCACAGTACAAAGCGATGATTGTTTTGGAAATAAGATTACAACATATATAGTGATTCATAAATATTTGCATTTTATAACTGTTCCTGCAAATGCATTGGCAAGGCAATCCACACAGGGATAGGATTCTCCCCCTGCAAGGGGAACGACTTGCAGAATTTATAAACTAAATTCCTTTTTAGTGCCTGTGAGCCCTGGTCACTTTTCCTCTCTCAGAGCTCTTCCCTTATGATGCACAAGGGAAAAATTACCGATTTTTTCCTTTGCATGTCTTCTCACTTGGAGCTGTGTGGGAAAGGCAGCCATTCCCAAAAAGCAACAAGAGTGGCAGGAATAAAGCAACAATTTCAAAACAGAGTTGGTGTTTCATTCAGACTCCTGCAGTTCATTCCTTGCATTGTACAAGACAGTGTATAAACTTAAGGCGATGCTGCCACAAAGAGGTAACGTGCTCTGCAGCACTCAGAAATCCACCCATCACATGCCAGGCAGATGGACAATCAGTCTTACAATATTGTTTACAGTTACATTAAAGAAATCCCTAGTAATACTGGGGAAAGCAGATGACACTTAACTAAGCCATGACACTAGGATAATGTATACCCTCAAGGCTGCTTTTCCTGAATTCCAGGTATCTGGAGTTCCACTCCCAGATGTTCTCTTTATCCTGCCTGACCTAAGGACATGTGGAGGCTGGAAATCCCTCCCTAGGCTACTGAATGGCAAATCAAGAGTACATGGAGAAGAATTACTGAGTCGCTATTCTCTCCCTCCTCATAAACCACAGAAAGAAAGAAAGGGAATGTCAAAAGGTATTTTACAAGAAATAATCCAAGTCACAAAAGAATGATCGCATGGCAGCCCAAAACTCAGGTGGTTGACCCACCAGTGCACAAAGAAGTGACAGCATTACATACACCTGAGACTGCAGCTCGTGGCCAAAACACCATGAGATAGCCCTCCACTATGCCTTGGGAACATCTTGCCCAGCAACACAGTTGCTCTCCTAGGCCTCCAGCAAAAGGATTGCCTCTCCTAGGAGGAAGAGAAAATGGCATGCAGGATTTCACTTGGGAATAATCACTCTCAAGCCCTCCCTCTCCCCCCAATCCTTTCCACATACTCCTCCACCCAGACAGACAGGTATACACTCTTTGTGGTTTTGGTCTTTTTCTGCACTAATTGGACTCTCAAAGGGGAATTCAGGCAAGAAAACATAAGGCAGAAGCTGGTGCTCCAGATGTGTTACTCGGTGGCTCCTCCTGCTCTACCAAAGGGAAAGTGCTGTCTTCAAGACAAGCTTGCTTGTCAAGTAAACCAGGCTGAGAAGAAGATAAGCATGCCTAAAAATGAAGGAAAATAAACATGTTTACAAATGTCAGAAAAAACCCATCAGCATTTACCTGCCATAAAATAAGTCCTCTGCTACTGGAATGATGATCACGGGCATACAAGGAAGCCCAAATGTTCTAACCTAGGCAACCAGAAGTGTTTTTCAAGCTGAATAAAGTGCACACACTTAAAACAATCGCAGTAGAGGTTTCCTTCTCCATTTTGGACATCGGCTCCTTTCTCTCCTTAGCTCATGTACCTGGCAAGCTCCCTGAGATGTCTCCCAAATTCCAGCAAGTATACCAATTTCTGATGATCTGAATGAGGCTGTTGCTAGGCAACATCTTTTCTCTCTCTCTCTTTCATTTTGGGGTTGTTTTTCTCTTTTTTTTCTTTTTTTTTTTTTGGTTCAATTACACTTAAAAAATCCAGGATGTGCTGGATGTGAGCGGAGAGAGAAGATGTTGTTTAAAGTTTTACTAAAGCTATCACAGATTTTCTAGCAAAAATGTTAAGATTCAAAATTTTTAATCTTTTTACCAAAACAACACCTCAAAAGAACCTAATTTCTGTGGTGAGACAAATTGTATATCCTATATTTTTTCACAGTCTTCAAATGAAAAACAAGTCTGCTTGTTAATAATATGATGTTACTCTTACCTACAGACTGGCCGATACTTTGGGGGGCTCTAGTGGTAATCAACTCTCTTACATCCATCCTTTCCTTCCCACCTGTACTGCTGCTCACGTGTGTGAAGGTTGAAGGTCCCTTTTCCCTTACTGACTTAATGTAAATATGTGAAATAAAAAATCCACATAAGACATGACCCAAAGCATGCAATACTACTGAGAGTTTTTCATTAATTTCAACAGATTTTGGATCAGGCCCTAAGAAAAGCATTGGGCCATTTATAAATTTCCTTGCAGACACTGCACATAAAATTATGAAGCTGTGTCTGTAAAGCGGCTCATTAATTTAAAAGGGTGGCTGATCCCTGAAGGAAAGACCCACTTCAACAGGAAGGTTCTGATGTCACACCAGGATTTCATTAGAGCACTGGCTAGAAAAGATGCTAAAATAAAATGTAAATAACTAACTAATTATGCATGCACTACAAAATGGAGCGCCTCCAAAGTAATTAGAAATGGCCATACATGGCAGTCGGAACTGTAAGCTGAACACAGAGGGTTCGTGCTCTCCAGCTACAACAACTGAGCGATCACGGAGAGTTTCTAGGCTGCAGTAGGGCAGAAAGAGGTGGCATTTCCTAAGGGTGCTGCTTGCAACTAAATTTAAATTAATAAAATTACAAGAGGTGGAGTCGTTGCCAAACAAAGACATTCTGGGTTTGCCCTTGTCTGTCAAAGACCCATGTTAAGGAAGGCTGAAATCTTACATTAGCAGAGAGAGAAAACTGGATTGTTTTTAACAGAGCCGAACCTCAGTAAAGACAAATATAGTTCTGTATATTGCCAGTGAAAATGGTGGGAGCTGTGAGAGAGGATGAACATAGTGACAAGTCAGGAACTAAGATGTTTTCCTTTCCCTTCACCAATTAAAATTTTCTTTTATTTTTGTGTCATTACTGTACCTGTAAAACCAAAGGATTCAATGTAAATGCTTCATTATTTTTTTAAGAACTCCTTGTTAGACCTTTTTAATCCTTGGCACAAAGATGTCATTTTGAAATTATTTTCCTTCTAATGAAAGTACCATCTTTGCTAGGATATGTAAGAAACTTTCTTTGTAAAGAATACAATTATGCAGAATGGCACAAATTTTGCTGTCATTTGTAATAGTAAAACTCCTGTGGAGCTATTGAAGCTACATGGGCATTTCAGAGGAGAATCTATTTTAACTCTTAGACACTATCCACTTTTTTTACAGCAAGAGCTGTCACTTCCCACTCAATTCTTCTCTGCTGCAATCTGAATTGAGCTGCATTCTGTCACAGCAATGTGATGCTCAGTACCTGGGCCAGAGGTTTTGTACCTTAAGTCGGGTTGCTCCTGTAGAAGCATTAGCAGCCAGTGTTAACACTGGGCAAGGCTCCTCAGCTCTCCCTTCTCAAGACTCCCATCCATTTTGACAGAAGTTGGTACACTGAGGAGGAGCCTCTCATGTTTCTTGTTCTTGGCTGGGTGCTGCGGGTACTGCTGTTACACGTTTTTCTTTTATTTGTCATATCATAGTAAAACAAGAAACAGACTTTAAAAACTGAGGTTCTTTATGGTTCACACTATACGCACCCAAGCCACGGTGTTTCAAAATCCTGTGCTTCATGCAAATGTCTAACTTGTCGTTGCTTTTGTCATATCTATTCAAAACTTCTACTCCTCCCAGCATATATCTGAAAATGCTCCCATCTAGGAAAGTCAGATTTTCCCTTCTTTCTTCTTTTCAGAGTTATTTAAAGCCTTATATGTTATAAGAGGCATTCCAGCTCAACCAGCAACAATTTTACATACATTTGTATAATTCCTTCCATGCCACAAGTCTCTTCTGTTTAAACCACAATGGATTAGAAACCCCTGACCACCATCTCCCTCTGAGGCTGGTCTGTATTTTACCTCTCTTGCACCTTCAGATGGAAAGCAGAGCTCAGTGACACCCAGAACCAAAGTCCTGCTCCGAAACAATGTTGAGTCTAGTTACCAGGTTACCCCTGCAAAATGAAAACAGTTAACATCACATTTGTCATAGTAACCTACATTTTGGAACAGATGCCAGAAAAGCATAAGCTGCTTTTACTGAGTGGTTTCAATGCATTTCTCAAGTCAGATTTCAGCTATATGCTCCTGAAGAAAGCACTGCTCTTCTCCCACTGTCCCCTCATACTCCTCTCAGGCCAGCAAAGTCTACTCCATTAATAACTAAAGTTAAAGGACAAGTAAATTTGAGGCAAATAAATATACTTTCCCAAACAAGGAAAGAGCTGATGGTCTGGCAGAACAGTGCCTTCTGGTAAGAAGATCCCAAAATTACCATGGGCTAAGTTGCAATTTCTTTGCAGTTAGTGGGGTTTTTTAACTATGATATTTGTTTTCTTTGGGTGTTTGGGGTTTCTAACACAGATGTGAAGGGAGAGGCTGTGCTCCTTAGGAAGAGCAGCACAGGAGGCCAGCCTGCTGTGCAGCAGCAGAAGGCCCAAACCCCATGCCGTGGGGGCCAAGGAGGGCTCAGCTCCCAGGAAGCCTGGCCAGGAATGTATGGCACATACCTAGCAAATGATGGTTGCCATGGGAACCACCTTTCTTTTCCCAGGCAGAGCACACAGATGTGTGCAGCCCACCAACTCGCTCAGTGTAAATCACTGCTTTCTTCAGCAACTTGTGAAGGCTCCTCTCCAGAAGTTGCTTGAAGTGTTATTAAACAAACTTTTGGGGGGGATATTGTAATTACAACTGAGCCAAGAAAGGCAGGTGTCTGCCCAGAGAGAAAAGGGAAGTAAAGGGACAGGAGGTGTGGTATGCTGCTGGGCAAAATCCTATCCTTAGAAACCTCCTGCACAGCCAAGGAAACAAATACAAGCAACAAAAGGAGGGATGGCCTATGTAGAAAAATGTATTAGGAAAACACAATTTCAACTTAAATACATTGTGAATTATAGCAGGTTTCACTGGAGACACTATTCTACATCCTTAAAATCCATAGGGGTTTTTTTAATAGCATGTAATTTTAAAAAACACCTGCAAGTTTGAAAACGTACCTAGGCTGAAGTTGAGAATTGAGAACAGGGCATGAACAAGGTGGATTTCTTTTAGTATGATTATTTTGAAAAATACATGTCCCTTTCAAAGTTGCAGAAGCAAAAATAAACAGTTTAATAATGCAGGTGTACACTGCATACCCTTTCAGAATTTAAAAAAAGAAAATTAAAAATCCTTTGTGCATAGAACTTAGTTACTGAAATAAAATAAAATAAAAGGAATCAGTGCATTCACAGACAATTATTTCTTTGCCTTAGTAAACTCTCCAGAAATAAACATACAATTATTAAACTAGAAATCTTCTGCTCTGTTGAAGTCAAGAGGTGAACACTGGATTCTGAAAAGATGACAGATGCAAAGGGCAAAACACACTCAAATTTCTCTGGGAAGCATTAGCTGTGAAAGCAGAGCATTTACAACTCTCTATGTGCAGTCCTCGGCATTTTCTTTTTTTTTTTTCCTTCCTTTTTTAGAAAATAAAGAAGTGGGGAGAGCTGCTTCTGGTTTACAGGCTACAAGATGGGATTTGCAACATGCCATATTTTGTGTGGTCTAGCAAGCTACTACTGGTTCAGGGAGCATACTATTTGCAACTGTTTTCCTGGATAATAACACCACATGCAAGTGTTTTATAACGAAGTCATATAGAAGGTTTATAATCCAAATACATAAATACTCAAATAACCTTGTGCTAACACAGGTAAGAAATGCTAGAAGGAAAACAAATAACATGAAATCGTGTTTGAGGAAGGGAAGAAAAAGCAACAACAAGGAGAGTGAAGAAAAGTGTTGCTGATATTTTTCTAATGCAGTGAGGTCATTTGTGAGGAGCTTTACATTCCTGGAAGAAAATGTTAAATTGTAACCATACTTTATCCATTCAAATCATTAACAAGATTATTTAAGCAATCTCCTACTGAGAACTTGATCTGAGGTGGAAATACATAGGAAAGAAGGTGCTTCACTGCTTGCTATACTATGGAAGTATTACTTAAATTACATTCAAGTCATCAGATAATTATGAACTTTCTTTTCCTTTATATTTGTATGGAATATTTATTGAATTGCACAGTGTGCTTTTACAATAAAGTGCTTTTTACGTTAGTTTCTTTGTTCATCCAAAATAAAACTGACAGTTATCCTTTTATAAGCTATTCTGAGAACATTTTCTCTTCTTTGAAACTGATTGATGCACTACTTTAAATGTTCCTGCAAATATCGTTTCAATTCAAGTTTCTGCATAATGTAATAAGAAGATAAAAGAATTCTATAGTTCAACAAGAGACATTACAAAGCAACTAGAGACATTATCAAGGGCATTAACAAGCTCCTAATAGCAATAAAACCTTTTAACTGTCTGATGTAGAACATGCTCCCACCAAACCACCACATATTATGGTAATTGGCTCCAATTTCTGAATCTTTCATTGTAAAGTTACGAAGAGTTAGGTAGAACTGAAAAGTGAACCTGGAATCTACAGTTCAGTTGCTTATCCTTTTCTTTAATTATTATTGTTATCATGGTGTTTTCTTTACAATACACAGAATCAGTATGAGTCCCAGCTGCAGCACCAGCATTTCATGTTCTGCTCTAAGGTTCCTGATTCTAATCTTTTTTTTTTTTCTCAATATTTTAACATATATTGGTTTAGTCCTTCTAACAGCTTATCATTTACAATGTGCGAATTAGTCATATTTCAGCCACTTCATATGTTTGTTCACTGGAACACTGAAAGTTTAGAAAATGAAATGTAACTTAACTTCAAGGCTCTAATTTACCTTAGGAAATAATATGGGGTATGTTGCTTGCTTTTCTTTTTTGGGTTCCCCTCTCAAAAACATAGAATTCAGGCTTTATTCGGTGTCCCAAGAAAATAAATACAAAATTCAGTAAGCTATAAAAAATGAAACCAGAACCTGCCAGAGAAAAGCGGAGATGTGACATGAGGCTCTCTGGTGATTAACCTGCAGTGTAAAGCCATATGTCCTGCTGACATGTCTATCATACTATGCCATTCTTCACAGGCTGGCAACCTGTTTACTTGAGAAGGGCAATCCTATTGGTATCTAGAATCATGCTCTGAAGAAGAAGCTATCATTTCATGTCTCTGGAACAATCCTGGCCTAATGGACAAGAAGCCAAGAAACAAAGCACAGCAAAATAAATTCTAACACAGAAAAAAAAAACCAAAAAAAACAACCAAACAGAAAAAAAAATCCTATCATGTTTCCAGCCAAAGGCCTGGGGTTCAGACACCACAAAACATGTCAGGCTCAATCTACATTAAAAGGGTCAGCTTTTGGGGCACATGTGCAAGGTTTAAAGAAGAAACACACACAGGATACACCCGATAGGCTAACTGGACTACACATGGCTCTGCCCTAGAAGAGGGAGGAACTACCTCATTCCTGAAATTATTGCTGATGATGTGAAAAAAGATCACTTGGTCTATACCAAGATCATAAAAGCACAGCATGCAATTTCTATCTACTCAGGAAAAGTTGTTCCACTATATCCTGTAATGTTTAATGGCACAATCCTTTCATTACAGTGTAAATTAAAGTAATCCTTTATTATTGCCATTATCAAAGGCTGCTTTAATTAGACTCACTTAAATGTTTGTTAAGGTTTTTGACAACAGAGCACACAATTATTACACAGTTACAAACATGCTTTCAGCACAGTTACTAACAAACCTCGTGAAACCTACTGAGAGCTAAAATCAAAAAACAAACAAACAAACAAAACAAAAAAAACCAGAGCAGTCAAACTCCTTTTCCCCAAAACTCTGTGAGTGTGCCCTTCCCACTGCAGCTATTGTAAAAGTTTGGGAGATAAAAAAAAGACTTGAGAAGTAACAGAAACAGAATAAACCTGCAATGACACCAATTATGTAGGTGAAACATTTTATCAAAACATTGTAACCACCATGACACCACTTTCATGAAACATGAAATGGGAGTTTTTCTTGACATCAGATTTTCTTTACAAATTCTACCGAAATCTGTATAGCCTTGCCTTTTACTTATTCCGATCTACTATATCTACTATATCTCTGGTGTTAACTCATTAACTGTTACAAGAGTGATATTAGCCTCGTGAAAATAAAAATGGCATCACTCAATGCTGTATTATCTTACACATTCTGCAGTGAATCAAAGCCTACTGCTACTATTGGTCTCTGTCATGCATCAACCTTTTGAACAGTGGCATTGCTAAAGGCATTTCTAGGGCATTTTAGAAGCATTTCATTGTTAAAGCAGGACATTTTCAAGCCATTATTTCGCAGGAAATAAGCAGAAAGACACCAACAATTCTAGAGCATTGGAAGAGGAACTATCAAGCACAACCCTGTCTTTAGTACAAAGTCAAGACAAAAAACTGAGTGATCTCGCCTTCAGAAAGGGAGAGATGTTAGTCCCCCCTGTAAACATGTTACCCTCAGATTATCGCCAAGGCTGAACAACAGGCAGGCCTTTGCAACCACCAGGAGAATCTGGACCCAAAGTTTACATCACCCTACGAAGCTCTTACACCAAAAAAAAACATCACCCAGAGAGGGACAGTGAATTCATTACGACCCCCACAACACTTTCTGGCGGAGCTCAGAGGACGGAGTCTGGCAGGGAGAGCCCCGCACGGGGCCCGGCGGGCAGTGGGAGCCAGGAGTGGGGCAGCGGGAGCCCGGGTTAGCGGGGGCAGTAAAATCCCAGACGGGGGGGAGCGAGAGCCCGGAGTTG
>VWZO01011321.1:0-83841 GCA_013396975.1 Bucco capensis | reverse complement strand
GGGAGCCCGGAGTTGGGGGGGAAGGGGGGGGGCAGCGATAGCCCGGGCGCCGCCGCCGCGGTCCACCAGCAGCCCCTAGTGGATCCCAGGAAGAGGATGCTCACATCCCTCTTCTCCCAGCAAACGGGCAGCGCCCGCCGCCGGACACCCGGCGGCATCGGTCTCTCTTTCTCCAGGTTCCTTGGTTTTAGGCATACGTTTCTAGGCAGTGCAGCTGCAAACCACCCTTTTGGCCTCCTCACAGTCTGTACATCAGGGTAGACCCCTGGAAGTCCAATCCCAACTGGCTTCTGTTTGTAGTCTTGCCTGATTTTTCTCCTTCTGGCATTCGGGGGGGAGGGGGGGGAACCAACCAAAAAAACCCCACAAAAAAACCCGAGTAATGTTCAAAAATGTCAATTTGTCTCATTAAAATGTTATCTTTAGAAAGAAGACTTAACAGACAGGCTACTGTACATGAAGGGGGAATCCTATTAAAAACTTCCTCTTAATAAACTTCCTCAAATTGTGCCCCTTGCTGTGTTTAAAACGCATCTATGATATTTGCAGTCTAACATGGACACCAGTTTTAGGCAATGAACCCTTGTTTAATGAAGACAGCAAGAGGAACCCCCAAAAGCCAAGCTTTACTGGGGGGGTGAAATGTTTATGCCCAGGGGAAGAGCTGCTGCCAGGACCTTTGCGGCTGGCCTGGGCCCAAATTCAATCCTAAAAAAGACTATTGAGCTCTGCATGCCTGTACTGTTCTTCCACAGTACACAGGAAAATGAAAGGAGTAAGATCAGACAGTTTCTGGTTACAGAAATCAGTTTGATTATGATTTAGAGAGATCAGTGAAATCAAATAAACCACTGAAATAGGGATAAAAAGGTCCTTTGTAAGTTTCTACTAAATGTCATTTTATTTGAACAAGAAAAAGAAGACTGAATGTGAGGAAAGCAAACAGTGTGAATAAACTCACCCCTAGCTAATAATTAATAATTGCTTCTTACCTGACATCAAAATGCACCACAGGAGCCCTGGGGGACAGTGCAGTCACAGGCACTGGGCTGCTGTACAGAGTTTTGAGGGGTTCCTGCTACACCTTAGTCAGGGATTCATCAGGCTTCTGCACACGGTGTCTCTACAGAATCTCTCCTCAGAATCTCTTCATAATGCCCCAAATGCAAAAGACTGAACACTCCAAGCAAAAAGTAGAGCAGCCACCACACAGTGTCAGGTGGCTGTGCAAGCACAACAGGCAGCTGAGGACCTCAGATCAACTCACAGCGACCCTGTGGACCTACATTTCTTGCAATAACCTCCTCATGAGGACAAACCAAACCATTACACATCCTCTTCTCTCCTAATCCTGCCTCCTTTTGACAGACAGAGCTGGATGCTGGTTTTAAGTGCTTAGACACATCACTGGGTTAGGACATCATGAGCAGCTCACCTGCTGCCACTCTGCTACAGGAACTGACTGCAGGAGCCGCCATGCTGCCTTAAAATATGAGGAAAAGTACATCTGCCTAAATTATGAACTCTAGCACGATGTATGACTCATTCTTGCACCTAGGAAAGGAATTACTTTTGCTCATTCATACAGCTCAGGTGGCAACAGCAGCTGACTTTTACAACTAGCTTCCCAGTTTGGGTTGCTTCTTCCTATACAAAAAGTCTGGTCCTGCATTTTGCAGAGTATTCTTGCACATCTCCTATTTCAGTGTAGCTGAAGATGCAACCCAGATTAGACCAAACATTTTTCAAAATTAAGTGGGTAAAATCAATCTTTTTAAAAAAATAACAAAAATTAAAACCCCAAATAAATAAATATTAGAGACTTATCTTTAAGATCCCCTTCTACAGTTACAAATCTCTCCAGGTCATTCCAGCTCTAGGAGAGGTAAGCAGGACTGGGCTTTCCTGATAAAAAGCAGCAGTCCCCAGTGTTATTTGCAGGAACTAACCACAGAAAATCTGAAATCTAGATGGTTAAGAGCCTCAGTATCTACCACTGAATTTTTGAGCAATATAATTAGATCAACTTTTCTTCTCCTATTTCATAGGCCCATCAGGCAATTCAGGTTGGAAGGACGATGCGAGTCCATCGTGTCCAACCTGTGCTAGGACAGGGTCAGCCATGAGCTTTGTTAGGGCTTTGTCCAGCTCAGTCTTGAAAATTTCCAAGGAAGGAGACTCCACAACCTCCCTGGATCCCTGCTGGACCACTCTCATTGGGCAAGTCTCTCCTTGTATCAGCCAGAGTCTCAGGAATCCAGCTCCAACCATCTTGATTGCCCTTCTCTGAACTCACACCACTTTAAGGATGTCTTTCCAGTGTTGGAGGCCCAAACTTGATGTAGTGTCTAGAAGTGCTCTACCAAGTCCTAAGAAGAGGATAATCACTTTCCTCAGCTTCCTGGCTTTGTTCCTGTTAACAAAGCCCAGGATGCTGTCAGTCTTCATTATTGCTGGGGCACACTGCTTGCTCATATTCAGCAAGACGTTCACCAGACCCCAGGCACTTTTCTGCAGAGCTGCCTCCATCCTGTCCATCCCAGCAGAACCCAGAGGTGGTTCTCCTTCCCTGGGCCAAGAGTCTGCATTCGTTCCTGCTGAATTTCATGAGGTCCCTGACATCCCACCTCCTCCAGCCTGGCTGGGACTCTCTGAAGAGCAGCCTAGCCCTGGAGTGTGATGATTGCTGTCCCTTCCCTAGTTTGGTGACACCTGAAAACTTAATGAGCATGCACTCCACCACCTGTCATACTGATGTAACACAGAAAGACATGTTGGTGTATGAACCTGTTCAATAGGCAGAAGCAGCAAATCAACTACTGGAAAAGACCATTTCTCCCAGAAAAGAATGGAAAAGTAAGAAAATGACAGGAATGTCCTACATTTGACTTCAGAGACAAGCTTCTTTATGCAGTTTGCAGCACTGCCTTTTACCATAAGTGCTGGAGCAATTTAAAGGAGTTAATACATAGCGTAACAGATGTTTAAATACTTTACAGATTTAACCAGCAAGTAAAAGCCACACCATGTTGATGTCACTTGCTTCAGTGCAGATAAGAAAAGAGGTGACACCTCCCAATCCACCCCCCATTTTTCTTCACAGCATTAACTTCTTTCTTCATCTCTGCCTCTCCTCTGAGTCCCCATTGCCTCCGTCTTTCTGTTGCCCAGTGTCAAGGTTCCCATCTCCCTATTCTCCCTTGGGTCCCTATTTCAGTTTCCCCTCTTTGTTCTCCTTCCACTCCTGAAGGACACAAGCAGCCAAAGCTAGACAGGCCAAACTAGATTTTTTCAACAGTCAGAGAGATCCAGGTGAGCCTTTTCTGACTCTTGCCTGTCTCCTGCTGGGGCTCTGCTGCAGGTTGCCTCCAACACTTCACGAGGAACATTTTCCATTACATTTTTCATTTCCAACTCTCAACTTTTCTATCATATGATTTCAGATTGAAACAGTAGGAATTTTGTATAGCTTATCTAGTTCAGTATGATCTTTCTGTCAGCTGCTGAAAAAAGATTAGTAGACATTAAACCTAAAAGCCAAAATCCAGCTGTGATTCATCTCTAACTTTACCCTAGAAACTTAACCTCATCCCAAATACTGGAGTTTTTCTAACTGAAACCACAGGCTTGTATACATGAACCATCATTCATAACCCTTAACACTCACCACAACACACTTTCAATTACTATAACCAGGTTTTCCTCGGCTGTGCATGATTTTTAGTGATTAACATAGTACAACAGCTAAAATAGAAAATATCATGTAGTTTCAGTTACTGAGCCTGCATTTAACAGCTGCTCACCTCCCTGTGGGACAGCCAAGGCTGCTTTTGTTACAGGCAGGTAAAAGAAGAGTGTGAGAAGAGTCACATTGGCTTAGACCACCAGTGCACCCAGGCAAAGACTAACCACTCTAACCAGAGCCAACAGGGAAAAGGAGAACACATACACCTACAGGGATACTCCCTCTGAACATCTCTGGCCTTACAGATAATAAGGTAATCTCTTTGTATTTAATAAGAAAACACCCAAAGAAAAGAAAAAAACAACACACCACCTCACTAGTGTTTCCCATTGCATTCCTAAAACAAGGGAGAAAGGAGACCTTCCTCGAGCTGATGGTTCCCAGTGCTCTTGCCAGCACAGCTCTTCCAGAAGACAGAAGTAAGCTCTTACCCTAAACTCTATACAAACAAGTTATAGGTTTTATACTGGATTAGCAAAGAGATAAATGTTATTTCTGCCATTTTAAAACTATTCCTACATTTAGACTTTTTATATCATTTAACAGAAGATACATACTCTATTTGCTAGCTATCACATCTGTACTATGTACTAGTTTCTTTCATATTGTCCATCTAGTTGTGTCAGAGCAGTAGTTCCTGGACTGTAGCCCACCAAGTCACAGCAACTGATCCACAGGAAAAGGTGCACAGCCTTTGTAACATTCAACTAAGTTCAACAGGGCGGACACTATTCCTCCCATCATCCCACCCCTTGCAACTCCATAACTGCCTGTGGAAATGCAAAAATGCTTGGGTATCACTGTTTGCTTTCTGTTGTAAAGAATAATGGCTTTATAATGGGATTCTCCAATGAGAAAATTAATCTGGCTATATAACCAATTAGGATAACTTAGAAATTCACAAAAGTGTGTCTCTGCAGCAAAGTACCCAGATTCCAGAATTTTACAAATTCCTGACACTAACTGGCTTGATCTTCTAATTTACACTGACATCACATTACAATGACCTGCCTACATCTGACATTAAGCTTAATTTAATGCTTGTTAATCAACAGTGAGAGGAAGTGTAAACCCTGCGTTCCTTTATCTAACGCTTTCCCTCTCTGCTGAGAGAGTTAGAGGATTTGCCTTGTTCTGTCTATCATCTTCTTTGGTAAACACCAATCACTGGAGTAAATCTGATAAGCAGGCTGACTTCTGACCTCTTTGTTCATATTTGTGTCATCTATAAATATGTTGTTGGTAATACTTTCTAGTGGTAAACTTCTTGTTTGGTTTTTGTTGTTGGGTTGTTTTAATCCATTAAACAGAAATGCATTCTAGAACGGAACATAAGGGAATTTCAAAGTATTATAAATATAGGATTAGGAAACTTGCCAGCAATATCTATTGCTGGCAGCTGACTATTAAAGTTCATCAGCATTAATTGCCTCATTGTTGAATGACTTTTGCATGTAATTATCAGCAGTCTAAACACAGATTGCCTCAGGTACAGTATCAATGTGATCATGTGTTCTGAATCCTATTAAAATAGCCAAGATGTAGCAGAGATTATTCTCTCCCTAACAGTAAGGAAGTGAAAGAAGCAACGGAAACAGAGGGAAATTATTTTGCTCAGCCTAAACAGTGTTAATTTGTTCATCTCATTCCAACATTTCCAGCAGTGCTTTAGAGTCATAGATGCTGAAGCAAGACTTAGAAATGCCAATTCTATACCAATGTCATTTATCTCAAGGACGAGTGAAAATTCCTGTGCCCCACTAGAAAGAAAATGCCTGAGGCATGATTGCTAAAATGGGCTTTAAACGTCATGCTATATTTTAATAGACAGAAAGATGGATACATCAATGTCTAAAATAATAATTCTTAGATTATATTTATCAGAACAAGGCAAGGCTGGAATTGTAATTTGAAGAAGTCTGAGCTCCAGTATTGTGAGCTAATATGCACAGAGAGAGGACACACAGCCCCTTCTTTGAACTTCTATGCTGTTTTAAGATGTTTTCAAGATCTGAAGGCTCAGCATCAAAGACAAAATTTCATCCTTTTTTTAAACCAACCTAAAATCTTCACACCATATTACTATCCCATTCCCAAATTCTACTTTCTCAATAAAAAATAAATAAATCAGAGACTTAACAGAATACTCTCTACTCTTCTGAATCATTACATGCAATAGACACATGAAGGATTTTTTTAAAAAAATTAAATAAAATAAATTTTTGCATTTTTGCTTGTAGATTTATTTGAAGTCTTCAAAAGGATCATCTTAAAAGCCTCAGTATCATCTTAGGAATGAGCTACTTGCCATAGCAAATTTTGTCGATGTCAAATCCCCACTATTTTCATGTCTATGCCTCCTTATATGCATACCTACCTTACCACCTGCCAGGGTTCTGAAGTGGCTTTTCAGAGAAATTCATATTCAAGACTGTGTTTCAGCCACAGATTTACCAGCAAAGGACTTCAAAACTATGTTACGCAGTATTTAAAAATATGGCATGAAAAACTATATTGAATGAGGACTTGCAGCAGTGAAAAAGGATTTGGCTATGGAATATAGACAGACAGCTTCAGGAATATTACAATATTTTTAAACACTACAAGCTGTTCTTGATTTGATGTTGTGTGTTGTCAAGGGCTTTTCAGCTCTCTTGTAAGAAAAGTAGAAGCAGACATAAATGCTTGAATAAAGACACGACTTGTTACATATTACCTTGCCTTGCCCCTCCTCAGGTTGTTTTCTCTCTCAAGTTTATTAGCATTAATAACTGGAAGCACTGGTGTAGCCTTTTAGGGTATTAGACCAAACCTGTAAATTAATGCATTGGTTCATCACAATTCATTAATCAAGTCTGTGCTGGATTTAACAGACAGCAGATTATTAAAGACACCAAATTACACAGACGAAAAAACCCAGCTCCCAAAGGGTCACATGTAATGTGAATGGTTTTGCATAAAACCATAAACCTCCTATTAAATTAAAAACAGGCAAAAATTATGTCTGCTGCTTATCTAAAGTAATTTTTTTTTAAAAGGGATGTTATGCTAATTTACTTCTTAACTGGTCCTGGTTATACAGCAAAGGACTAAAGGTTAACTGCAATGGCTCCTCTGATGCTTGGTTAAGCAACTTACACTAACATATCCTGACTGAGGTGAAGAAATTAATGAAATTACTACTGTAATTCATTACTAATGGAAAATTGTCAATGCTTTCAGCCAGCAGTACGCACACATTTTCTGCAGGCATGAAGACCTAGTGCAGTGACTCATGCTCTCAGGCTTGCTACTCTTATTTCAAGTCCTCACACCATTCATCACGGCTGAACTCTATGCCACGCTATCCAGCAAACTTTAGCAACCTTTGCTCTCAATAGCTGAGGTCTTTCTACTTCTGTGACACGGGTTTATGAAGGAAGAAAAAAATAACATGTAATTTTCAGCATCAATCTAAGGAATGCTAAAATAAAGAAGGAAGAGAGGCAGAATCACTGCAACTAGCATCCAAAGTATAACAAACATAGGAAAGGTTGTAATTTGTGATCTAACAATGCCAAAAGTAAAGAGTGTAATTTAGTATAAATTTTATATATCAATTACCAATCTAAAGGACAAGACTTACATAGTAAACACTAACAGTTAGTGAAGAGTCTGAACAAAACTGCTCTCTTATGTACGTAGTCCTGGTTTCCCTTTATATTCTTTACTAAACCACAAAAGAGAATAGCAAACTAAGGTAGGATAGCAAACTTGTCCATCTCAAATAGAGACTCATCTGTGACTAATGTAATAGTTGTCATCTAGAAACAGCAAGAATGTGTTATATACTTTGACATAAATAAAGCATTTAATATTACTTGACTGCATATAGCATGAAATTCCTAATAGGAGCAGTCTTCTATGTTAATTTATAGGGTGATGGTAATTTATAGGACAACATTGTTTTATAGTTATGGAGTTATGCTGTGAGGAAGCTAATAAAGTTAGTCTTTATGATCTTCCCATTGATTTGCTTTTTGTCTGTGAGCAAAAATGGTACTGTTTTTGACAGCCATAAATACCCAAGAGATGAGAATTGTGCAGCATGGTTCCCAGTGGAGCAGCAGGGTTAATTTATGCAAACAAAACCTGAAGTTTGAACATCAGTATGGTTTCCCCCCATGGAGAACAGCAGAATTAAGAGATAAGGAAACCTCTATCCATATAGGAACTCAAGAAAGCACACATAAAGCTGCTGTGACTCTTGTTCTGTGCACCCCACCATGTGAAATGGAAAGATTTGGCACAGTAACACCAGCATAGAGAGACATTTCAAAGGAAGAAGACAGATTTGCTGTCAAATCCTTCCCTCCTTGTGAGGAGTGAGGCTCTGCAGATGATATTCAGCAAACATGGCCAGAAAGTCCCTGTACATCATCTATTTTAAGTGATACATGGTCTTCTCAGGAGAAGCCAGTGCAAGTAAAAGCCAGAAGGATATGGACCAGTGAAAAGCTTCATTATATACTGCCTATTCCTTATACTCAGTCCACAAGCATTCATTCCATCAGCTGCTTTCAGGGAACCAGTGCTGAGGCAGACAGGATCCCACTGCACCACAATTGGTATTTCCCATGCTCAGCTTTTGCTGAGTTAAAAAAAAATCAGCATTTCTCATAACTCAATGAAGGGTATTACAAGAAGCCTTACTCAAACTCCAGCTAACCCTGTCATCACAGCACACACCGAGAGCAAAGCAGTGCGTGAGAAGCTGTCTGTCTGCTTTGCTTTGCAGTTGTTACTCCCACAGATTAGCACAGTGGCAGAGATCAGAAATTAGGCTGTGCAACCGAGAAATCCAAGGAATGATAAGGTCTTCATGGACAAAGGATGCTCGGAATGTATTCAATGTAAAAGCCTAGGTTATATTATTTAATATATAAAATTCTCACCGAAACCAGATGAGCACTGCCTTTGCATACACATCTATCCTGCTAGACTATAATGTAGTCTATCAAAAGTAGTCCCTTTTGCTAGCATCCCAGGCCAAAAATCTACTTCAGACATTGGACTCTTGACATTTTACAATGCAAATTAGTAACTCTTCTATCAAGTTTTTAAAGTGTTATTTGTAAACCTCTGGTATATACAGTCCCCATTCTTTATGGCAAACATCGCAAAATACTTGGGAGGTTAGGGAGAAACTTTACACACATGTGACACTGCTGCAATAGCTGAACTTCTCTATATTACATGCAGGTGAAAACAAGGATGAGTTTAACAGCAAAGTACACATTTCTAGTACTATAAAAACTACAAAATTTTAATTTTGAATGTGTTCCTTAATTATACAAACTCTGCAAATAATAACATGGTTTAAATTTATTATGCAAATGCTCTTAATTTATGACAGATTGCTACTTCAAACACAAGTATTAAATCTCCATTAGATTCTTTGAGGTAATGCACTAATAAGCATCACTAGGGTCTTAAATTTCTAAGCAGCAATAGTGTTTGTTAGATGCAATAAGGATTACCTTAATTAAAACACTATCCTCAGCATCTCAGAAGATTTAATCCAAATCTTTATATAGGGCACATTCATTATCCATCTCCAGTTAATAAAAATATGACCTACTTTGGTTACATTTTAGAATTTAATGTTGATTACCATTTTGTTAATAGAAATAAGATACTAAAGACTTTAAAGACAAGCCAAAAGCAATTTTGGCAGCCTAATTAAAATACTATTTAATGGCCTCAGAAGGAGCTTTATATTTATTCATAACTTCAGAGGTAGACTTTTTAGAAATGTTTTTAAAATCTCAAATTAGACAACAGAGTCCTAAAAATATACCTAAGGATAACAAGTGAGATTTATAACCAACGAGCTTAAAGCAGAGCCTGAAGAGATTCTGAGAAGAACTCCTAAGCCCCACAGGGATACTTTCGCACACACGAGCTGTTCTGATAAGCTCAACAAGACTCCTCACTTCTGTAGGAGGAGGCCCATACCATGTGTCTCTGCAGAAGTAAGGCTTAAATTAATCATAACACTCCAAATATAGCGTCAAGTTACTGCTAAGTAGTAGTTTCCAAGGAGACATGATGCTTATCAAAATACTCTGATGCACTGCAGCCTGGCAGATCTAAGACAGTATCTGAATGGGTTAGTGCACTCCTTAGGAAAACGCATCTTATTCTGGATTAAATCAGGGACACAGCAGGCTTAGTGAAAAGTAAAGTTTGGGGAGAGCAGGGGGAGTATATGTCCTCACCATAAAGCTTCTCTTGTACCCACTACTGCCTTATTAAACAGGATCAAGGGGGTTCAGGGGGACCATGGCCAGCCAAAGCATATGGTCAAAGACCTCATGGGGCCACGGCTTCCTCAGAGCCATCCATTCACCTCTGTGGATTTCTTAAGCCCATGCACAAAGTTGTCTTTTCAGAGTTGCTCAGCAAAATGTAGTCTCCCTGTATATATTCTTTTCTCCATATGAAAAGGCTGGACAAAAACCTGCATCCTACAGAGACGGTGTATCAGGATTTGTCCTTCAAACCCTCACAGAGGTGCCACTTACAATATCCTAAAATAAAATACTTACTTTTGAAGGTAAGAATGTCTGGTGATAGCTAAATCCAAAGCCTTGTCCATTTATCACCAACAATATCTCTGGCATATAGAGTTCCTTTTACTAAAATGAATTCAGATTGGACACCTCTAGCTATTTTTGGGTTTACTTGGCTGGAAGGTTTTGAGGACTGAAGACTCTCGCTGCTTTCAAGAGACACATTGTTTATGGCTTTCTACTGAAATCAATTCCTACATTGTAAAACCTGAAAATATTATGGGTGAAAAATGCCACAGATCTCTCACTAGAGAGCTCACCACAAGTGGAAATTTCCATTTTCATTAAAGCCAGTACCTACTGTTTTCTCTTGATTTCCATCACGTTAAAACCATCTTCTCTAACAAGGGATCCAAGCAACCAGCAGCTACATCTGGGGCTTGCAAAGGTTGAGAAACCAAGTGGCAGGTTCAGACAAAGCAACGTTGTCCAGAGGAGAGGCCATGGGAACGCACAAGGATGTGTGCAGAGCTGAGCAGTGCCAGGGGAAGCTTCCTATGCAGAAGATGTCTCTGGTTGGAAATACAAGAAGCAGGGCCTGGGAACAGCAGTGACCCTCATCCTCTGCTTCTCCCTCCAGCAAAGGGCAGGGAACTGGAGAGGCAGTCTGCCACTGAGCCCCTGGGCACCCTGCAGCTGGTCAGCAAGCAGGGCTGCTACCCACAGGGCAGGTGGGAGGCAGGCATGGTATCCCACAGCCCCCAGGCCAGGGTAGCTGGGGTGCCCCAGCACCTACACAAAGCCTTGCTGCAGCTTGTAGTCCCCATCCACACTTTCTGCTTTCACCCATTGCACTCTGCCTGCACACTCTCTGCTCCATTCCCTCACACTGGTTTTACCATCAGTATCTAATCCTCTGTCTTTTTCCTTCTCCCTCGCTCAGTATTTCTACTCTATTTCTCCCCTACTTGGTGATTCCCTGCTGGCCCTATAGGATTCAAAAGCTCCTTCCCAACTCCCATATACACTTCCAGAAAAAAAACAAAGGTAACACCACATTTTCCCCTCCATCTCTTTTACCAAGCTCAGTCGAAGAGCAGCAGCCATACCAAACAGCACTTTCGGTTGCCACATGCCCAGGGACAGCAGCATCCTGCCCTGTTCTCCCTCTGGTCCCCTGCCCCACAGCCTCCCAGTGCATCCACTACCACAGACCTGCAGGGCTCATCGCTGCAACAACCAAAAGCTGATTGCTGAACATGAAGGGTTAATTTTATGACAGAAGGTATTTTTTAAGCCTAAAAAAACTGATGACATTAGAAAGCTCATTGTAAATTTTACATAAAGAGGTCTTGTCTCTTTATCATGTACATAAATGTCACCCACTGAAAGACTGTTGTCACAAATGCCTCCCATGAGTGCCAGATCTGTCTGTAACACAGCATATAAGATGCTTGTTCTCCTAGTAATCTGCACTTTTCAGCAATTATTAATTCCTTAAACATTTAAAATAGACCTTTTCAATTGTGCTTTCACCTCCTGAAGTCACTGCAGCAATTTCAGCCTGTGTGGCTCATAGTCCTCCTTTCAGCATTCAGTTTCAAAGACATATAAAACACTCAGTCAAACCAGGAGTCAAAAGCAGACTCCTGAGGCTAAGACCTGTTTTTCCCCAAAAACTCTTCCATATGTTAATATAACTCCCTTTTACCAGGCTTCATGCGTGAGACAAGGGACTCTAAAATATTCCTTATCTTGGGGAAAGCACAATAGTCAGGATTTTTCTCCTTTCAACTCTCAGCTACTTCTCTCCATGAGAGCATAGGCTGGAGAGATGATAAGGAGAGTATTTCAGCAGATCTATCCCTCTCTCTTCCTCTATCTCTCCTCTCTCTTTCCTCTAAGAAAGTGAAAAAATTAAAAACCCATTACCTCCAAAATGGAGGCAGCCTTTTTTTTTTCTGCAGATAAGCCACTCCTCCACATCGTGTATTCCACCAAAGGGATTCATATTGGTCTCAGTATCTTCTAATGGTTTCATCAGTTAATACTAAATTGGCTTCAGATAGGAAAAAAGAATTTTCCTTGCACGGTACTAAATAATTTGCCTGTATATAGACTGCATAAACTACATTTCTGAAGAGGAACAAACAATTATTGTTCCATTTATATACGAGACTGTGGATGGATTCTCAGAGATTGCCAGTCTGCAGCCAGTACTGTCAGTATTTTGCTGTGCACATGAACTTCACTATTTGGTCATTCTCTTAGACTTTACAAATGGAAAGATATTTCACAGTAAAAACGCAAAAGGATGGTGTTTTGCAGAACAGAGCTCTGGAATTAAAGCCTTCCCAACCTCATGACAGCAAGATGGTCTGTGGTGTCAGGGTTAGAATTGCCCATATATAAAAACAATCCATGTAACAACTTGGACAGTTAATGGGATAACGTGGCACATAACATACATGGGGTGACAGTCAGCTGCCCCCAGAGGCACTGTTAGTATCAGTTTTCATGCAGTCTAAAACCAGCTCTGATGCCCACCTAGCCTCTTCTGCCCATCATAAGCTGGCCAGAGACAGCTGCTGGAAACAGCCTCTGCCCTCTTTGCTTGGACATCGGACACATCACTTTCCCATTTCTTCCAGCCCCAGCAGCAGAGCTGCTTTCTCAGTTCTGAGGCCAACCAGGATGAAATCTCACCTATCCAGTGTTCCTGCAGACAGTGGCTGCACTTACAGAAATGGTGAGAGAAAGCAAGAAAGACCACTGCTTTCAGCACAAACCCATTCCTTGAACATGCAAACACTTGCTCTCCTCTTCAGGTCAGTATTGGTAAATGAAACAACTGAAGTGACACCCAGACTATCCTGACCATAAGCATCCTCCACGGGAAGCAGTGGCTTTACCTCTGCCAGCTCTTGTTTTCCAGGGAAATGACATTCATCACTGCAAACCTAGGACGCTGCCATCATAAGCTAATCACTACACGAGCCCTTTTTATTGCACACCTGTGTTTGTTCAGTACAAAAGGGGCTGTGAAACAAAACAGACCAAATGAAGAGCAGTCTGTTAACCACCATACATTTCTCACTTTCACCACACTGCAAAAATATTCCAGAGCTGTCAAAACTTTTGAGCTGTCAAAACTGTTTCCGTGGAGCCTCAGTTTTCTGTTCATCAGTGAAAAGTCCATCCTTTTTATTACCTTTTGGAGCTACTCACATCATGTTTGACCCTGACTGATGACCTAAGGTTTACTGCAGGTTATTTGTTGATTACATACCAATTCTTGTTCAAGGGTTTTGGCAACTTCAGCATCTCCTCTAACTTTAACAGGAAAACAAAAAACCCCTCACCTTACAGGTGCATACAGTAGTCTCCCAAATATATCTGTGCATAACCCAAGAGCTGTCATTTCAGATTGCCAAAAGCTATGTTTTGCCATGAAAGCAATATTTCTCCAGGCCTCTGCTTCCTCTCCTCTTTGCTGCTGGCCACTACAAAATCAAATTTGTTACACAAGAAAAAAAAAATCTTCTGTTCAGGATAAAGAACAAGAATCCTTTAGAAAGACTGATATTTCTGTGTGTGTGTGTGTTCTGGGTTTGTATGTTTTTGTTAAAAGTTCCACTATCCCTTCATGGTATGCTTCTAGAACTACATGCCTTTTCTTACTGCTGTTGGAAATTGGCATAGATAGAATCTTTTGCTGCTGGCTCAGGGAAAAAAAAAAAAAACCAAACCCAAAACTTATTTCTATCCAGAAAAATCTTAGAGCTCCCCTTGCTACTACTCCTAAAAGTCCCTGGAAATACTAACAAGAGTTACACTTAGTAGTAGTAACTCACATACTACTATACTCACTTACTATTCTGTGGTAATTTATTCCGCAACAGCTGAAAGTTGGTAATATTTGTTGATTTGCTTTCCATTATCTGCTACTAATAAGAAATTTACAGTGAGCTGTAACTCATTCCTCCTTCACATCCATAGGAAACCTAACAGCTACAGTCTCTCTCAGGACTTTTAATCTCACATTCTACGTAAAGGCAGGAAAACTTCTTGTTTTGCTGCTAAACAGCATTCCACAACTCATTCGTTTTAACTTAGCAATGAATATATAGAAAACTACATGAGCAAAGATCAATTATTTTTCTTTTTTAAATAGCCCTTACTAATAACTATGCAAAACTCCCAGTGATTAGCTTTCCATTGTCCCAACTACTGAAATACTTCAACTGTCCAGTTTTCAAAACCAGTGCTCCCCAGTACTGAATAGCTTCACCTTCAATCACCCTCTCCCTTTGGAACTGCTTACATGGTTTCAATTTAGTTCTTTTTTCCAATGGATTTGATCTGTTAAATAAGTATTTCTGAGCCAGTACCAGAGCTCCTGTGGGTATTACAAACACTGTTACACATCACATAGCCCAGCTTCCATGGCTATTCAAAAGCTGAGACCTTAAAAATCAGTGTGCTGCCTGTACTTCCATGCTTTGCCTTTAGCTTTCCCCAAACTCCCCCTACAAAGAGCTCTTTAGTGCCAGCAATAGGCACTACTGCACAGACACCTGTTCTCTGCTGAGCACTCATGTCACTGTCCACCAGGAGCTTGGGGAGGTGACAACTCTGGACTGATTTGGGGACATGTCTTCATTCCTGCTGTGCTTTACGATTGTCCTTCTTATGATAATTTTTTCACAGCATCAATACACAAATTAACAGCTTCTGATGAGGTTTTATCACTGCTCCTTCGTTTGAAAAAGCATCCCCGATTCTTCAAAATCCATCTGAAGGAAACCTGTAGTATCTTTTAATAATTAGGATTGTAAGAAGTAAATAAAAGAATTCACAGCAAGCAGCTCCCAGCTCACTTCCTGCAGCTGCCTTTAAATAAATATATTTTTAAAAGGAAAGAAATCCAGTGCATGTCTAGCAGGAAAGATGTGCTCTGTGCCAATCTCCAGGCACTCTTCAGGTACCACACAGCCCAGAAACTCTAACACCCTCACACCCATCTGAGTTTCTTGATTTGGCTCCTTGTCAATGCAAAGGTAACCTTGAGGTCCTCCTTTGCCATACCAGTACCTCAGAAATATGATTTTCTGGAACTTTTGTAGCCATTCCCAGGGAGTATTTTCTCTCCCATTTTTGCTCTTATTAGATGTGCTTTTGCTAACCCATAGTTAAAGGGTGGCTCTTAATCCTATAGGAAATCCTTAACACAGAATAGGTTTGCAGCACTTAAACCTTAAATCTTGTAATGCCACTGACCACCATCATCATCCAAAACAATCTCTGTAATGGTTGTGGAACTGAAATACATCAGCCTCCCAAGACATTACACAGTATTTGAGCAAGGACCATCTAATTACACAGTATTTGAGCAAGGACCATCTAATGTCTTCACGCCAGGTCTCTAGAACACCAACACAGAAAAAGTCTCATCAAAATTAAACACTTACCTATGTTCTCTGATTCCATACATAAGTGGACATTCTGGGGTTTTTTCCCCCAGAAGTGATTTGTCAACACTCTTAGTCCTTGCTTTCCGGAGCATTCATATTTTGCAGATAATCTGCTCCTGGGAGCTGCTCATCACCTCTTCCATCAATCTTCCAATCTGCCCAGAGGTATGACAGGCTGGTTTCCCAGTCTTATGAGACTTTTGAAGGCTTTTGCCTCCACAAAGCCTCTGTCGTCGCTGGGTCAAGTGAATTCCCTACAGCTTTTGAGTGAGGTTAGTAATCTCTATACCCGTGAAAACTTCCATTACTTGTTCTCAGTTCTACTTGCTGTTTCTGCTAAAAAGAGAAAATTACAATGAAGCTGCATATTTATTTCAGGAATTTATACTTGACGTTTGGATATAGCACCAATTTCTCTGCTCACAATCCCAAACCTCTTTCCAGAGAGTAATCAAACAACAACAAAAAAACCCCCAACCTTTCTTTTGGCATCTCTGAGAGCCACATCACCAGTGTTTTTATTGGCGTCTGCTTCCTTCTAACACCCCCACTTCTACCAAATAAAAATCAGCCTCTGGCATAGCTCTATCCACACAGCTCAGCTTCTCTTCAGCATCTCACACGGACAGTGTTCTCACAAGTAACTCAGTTATTTCACTTTAAAAAAGAACTGCTTTTTATATTATCTTGACTGAAACACACTGACATAAAAATCTCCCATAAAAATGTACCCTGCCTCTGTATAGCACTACAGATTAGTGATCGATCAGAGACCAACAAAATCATTTTGTGTTGATTTTTTTTTCCAAGTGCATCCCAAGAATGGTAAAGGTACATTAATTTTAGCACCTTCAGTCTTAAAATTGTGGCATTGCTTTTGCTCGGCAGTGTTCTTTGCAACTAGCACAAGTGGAGACTTTCGGTTATTAGCCCCTGTGGCACCAACATAAAAGGAGCACCAGGCTGCTCTCCTGATGTGAAGCTCAGATCAAGCAGCAGTCAAGCATTCATTTTCTGCATAGGTGAAATTCAGTCCCTCAGTTCTCTACATAAAGGTCAAGAAATGCCCAGCTCATTGCTTCAGTAGAACAGTTGGATGTTGTCAAAAGTGGTCCCATAAAGGCCTAGAGAGTACCTCGCCTCCAACGAGCAGGTATCAAGGTCTAATGTAACACTGTGAGTTGGCCTGTTAAGCTCAGCCCAAGAAAACTGCGGTCATTTTACCTACTTCCTACAGAAATAAATGAGTCTTCATTTCTTATTTGCAGTAAAAGGTGATAATAGGAAAAGAAGAACGAAGTCGAGTTATTGTTCTCATGCAGAGATCTTCTGTATCATTTCATCTTGAATTCAAGTTATAACAGGTAACAATGCATCTTGAATTATAGATAATGATAATGGGAAATACTAACAAAATATTCACCTCAGTTCCATGATCAGCTACCTTCTAATCCTTCTAAAGGAAACAAACAGATTACTTTTATTACATTAAGAAACACAAAGAAAATCAAAGGTGTAACAGTTGTTACCTTATCAGCATAAAATTGAAGTACCTGAATGCAGAATTAACTGAAAATGTTAAGGGATTAAATTTTTAGATTCCAGAGGATTGCTTAAATTAATATGTCTTTTAGGCAATTTTTTCTGTCACTCTGAAGAGTTCTCTTCACTGCAGGTTAATACGTTGAGGTTTGAAAACACAAACTAATGTTAACCATATAAGCCAACACATGACAATAGCACAGAACAATAAGTTCAAATTGCCATTAGCAGATTGACATTTCAAGTTCCATTTATGTCTATAATTAAGCACATGAACTATCATCACTCTTGTGTAAAATAACATAAAATTAAGTATGCATACAAAATATAAAACCAGAACAGAGACCTGCCAGTGTCACATGTGTTTCACACAAAAAGACAGGATGATAATGCTTAATGCTACTATAAGATATATGAAAGTTGATTCCAGCAATTGCACTATTTTGTAATATAAGCAATTTCAGGCTCAAACTCTGGCAGAAATACAGGGTGTGCAATGTTTCATCATCTTATTTCAAATGAACTATAACATGATAATGTTTGTATTTTCACAGACAAAGATGAACAAATCAAAGGACACTGGGTTTTAAATCATCCATGTGTAAGGTTTATTAAACTATTTTTAAAAGAAACAATGTAAACATATTTTTCCACTATGAAGTTTCTTTAGGCTCATTACAGTACTTCTGTGTATAATGTATACTAATCTCAGTGGGTTTTGTGGGTCATCACACACCAATAAAAGACAAATAGTCTTATTATTGGAAAATAAGATAGGCTGATTTTTGTAATTTTGTAATTCTATCTCACAAAACAATAAAATCTAATTTCATTGATTATGCCAAGGATTTTCATCTATGTAACATCAAATAAATTGGGGGAGGGGGGCTGTGGTTGAAGAATTATAATCTTAAGGAGACTGAATAAGTAAAAAATGCTGGTGAATTCCCAATACTGATAACGTCTCCCATTAAAAGTATTTCTCTCCTCTGGAACTTTGCATTACTTCCACTAAAATCATGCTATTCTCCTGACTGATAGACTACTACACAGTATGTGCTGCTCATAAAGATTTCTTTCCAAGACATGATAACAAAAACCCTTAAATAGTACATATTAATGCCATAAATAATGCCTTGAAAGATTAATACAGAAAGGAAGGGAATTTTATTCCTGCTTCTCCCTCTACCAAGACAGAGATAGTTTTAGCTACAGGCCTTGGCCAGAATACCACTCAGTAACAGTTCTAAAAAATGAAACTGTATAAAGATTGATTTCTTGCAGAATTGAGTAACTTAATCTGATAGCACTGCATTGTCCTTGTTTTTACAGATATCACTACTCTGCCATAGTAGTAGCATACATATGTAGCAAGACCTGATTGTTACATGTAAAAATTATGTGGACCTCATACTGCTCTTTTGGTTACTTCAGCTTACACTTGCTGCACAAAGGGTAATTGGATGTGCCCTTCAGATGACCAGACCATCCTTCTTCTCATATCACAGAAAATGCAGACATACAACAACATTCGTGAATCTTATGAAAGAGGCAAAAAAAGTGAATGTGTGCCATTTCCCAAACAAACCTGCCCAACACAGCCAGTGCCATCTCTTCTAGAGATTGGCAGATGCCCACTCAAGGCATTCGTTCAGCTGCAGTTCAGCGCGAGCACATCTCTTCAGGACTAGAACAAATACTTTGGATGCAATGTATTCATGCAAAAACAACTGTACAAACAGGGCTGATATTGGGTTTGGCGTTTTACTCCTATTTCTATGTATCTTTCTTCCTTTCTCAAACCATTTTTTGTTTTCTTCACACTTACACCAAGGGGTTCAAAAAGACCAATCAAAACCTCAGTTCTGACCTAAAATCTTTATTTTTCAAGTAGTCAGTCCCATTGCAACAGCTTTCATTTTAGCCTGATTTTCAAAGGAAACTATGGGTATGCAGCTGTGGTATCCATAAGGAAGGAGGCATATTTGTACTACAAAATTCCTCTAGAACTTTTGGACTCAACACATTTCAATTAAAATAAGAGGTTAACAGCCCAAAAAAACCAAGTTCCTACAACTTTGACAAAAACAGGCAGCAGAGAAGAAAAATGCTATTGATACTTTAACACAATCAATATCAGCTATTGGGGAACCTGCCTGGGAGTGCATCATCATGAATGTCTCTTCTGCAAGAAAGGCTTCATGTCCAATTGTTTACAAACAAGAAAGTCCACAGGAAATAAAGCTTACTAACCATACTGTTCAAAGAACTATTTATAATACAATATCCACAAGTAAGCTAGCTTCTTATTTGTTAAGCCATTTTTTCTTTGTGGATTTCTTTTTTTTCTTTGCAGTTGAATTCTCTGATTCCAATAGCTATATACACTTCACTAACTTTTCAGACACTGATACACATTCTTTAACAATTCTCCAGAGCTTTGAATTTGTTTCCCTGTTTTGTTCTTCTGTATCTGCTTCAGTCCCCTTGGAAGGCTGAACATGCACCGCAGTATGCATTTTGATGACTTTTGTGCCCTGGGGGCTCACAGGCTTGCCCGCCTCTTTTTACAATAAATGCAAACAAACCATCAGTTAACAGACAGCTGCAACATCCTTCCAAAAGAACAACCTTTAAAAATATTGTTTACTTGTCTGAATACAAGATATCCTCTTACCCTTCAAAATAAGTGACTGATTGACAGGTAGGCGAAAGCATTTGCTTTGTTGGAATCAGACTGATATCCGTTTTTATGTCCTCTGCTGTTTGAACAGTGTCAAGCTGATCAGATTTGTATTTCTCCTGAAGCACATCAAACCAAGAAAAAACTTGCAGTCCTTTCCTACACTGGACTTGTTGATTTGTCCAATGTTAAGTTAGTTAGCAATACATGCAACTACGATAAATATCCATTGTATAAACTGCTTTCTACAATGCCTGAAATGCAGATATCATCTATCATCTTACAACAACTTCATTTGGCAAGAAGGTAAGCACAGATCAGAAGAGAGCTGTAACTTACCCAATTGTCATTTGTTCTTTTAACTTTTTTTACTTTTTTCAACTGGCTGTTGCAGAATGCTAGCTGTGACCAAGGAGTTAACCAAGAAGACACTAGGCAGGCAGTAATATTGGAGAATATACATGAGTTTATATCCAAGTGCAACTTGCAACCACTGATCTTACCAATGGCTTTTCTTACGCAGCTAATTACATTAGCCTACATAGTAGGAAGGAAAAAACTGGAGAGTCTGCATCTAATCTTGCGAGATAACGACAACTGTATGCCTCAATTAATTTTGCAGACACATGCAATTTGAGATCACATGGTTAGGTAAACTATTCAACCTAATTCCCAAAAATCAACAGAAAGTATATTTCATAAAGCCCCAGTTAGACTTACATGGCCAAGATTGTAAGACAGCTTGCGCTGCAGTATTCTACAACTCTTTTTCCAGAAAAGCAGAGCATTTTAGAGTAAAGATCTGGCTGAGAACATAAAACCCATCTGGCAAAACCTTACAATGTTTAGAGCTGCAGAGATACTGATGATGTTTTCTTATGCTGTACATGCATAGGCCTTTTCTGGGTTTTTATACTTGTCAAATCTATCACAAAGTATAAGGAGAGAGCCTCAGCATCTTTTCAAGAGTTTACACTCTACTGACACACAATTCTTCAACATAGGTATTTTAACTAAGAATAGCTCAATTCTGAAAACCATAATTTTAAATACATCTTATTTTAATATTTTAAAGATACTTCTATTTTATTTTTCTTTATAAAAGTAAAAATCCATCTCCACATACACTTAAAATGAGAGAAAATCAGACTTCCTTTTTCTCAGGAAGCCAGTTCAAGATATTATAGAACAGACTTATAAAACCTATTTAACCGAGTTTGTTTCCAACAAACACAAAGTGCCTGAAGTACTATAAGTGCTATTGTCTCTATTACGCAACGTATGTATTTTACACATTCTCTATTAGGAAAAATTACCAAATTCCTTAACAACTTAAGAAACTCTCAAATACTCTACAATCCTTTATGCATCTGATACCTTAAATAGCCAAACCTAAAAATCTCAATAGATTCAGTTGCTTTTCTAGTATACGTAAAGAAAGGAGTATGACCTCATGGTCTGAGAATGAAACTGGAAATCAGAATGCCTTAGATAAAGATTTGCCAAACTATACTACAGGAACCAAATTGTACCAGTCTTCCCTCAGTACAATGGAGATAAATTAATTTACACTGAACTGATCAAATCTATTCAGTTAAAGAATACACATGACATTTGGCTTCTGGGAGTAAGTTTAAGAGAGCAGTTTAGTTGTGTGCTAAAATCAATTGAAATGGCATTGCTAATTACTGAGAAACTCATGACTTTTTACTACTGGACAATTTATCTAGTCTTGCTAGAGAACGATATCAGGAAAAATAGAAACCAAAGGACATTAATAATCATAATAAATAAGTATCCAATTTTCCCCAGGAAAATAGAACTTGCACAACTTAATTTGAAAAAATTATGTATATAATTTGTAACATTATACTGAAGTAAAACACAGACTAGTGATAAAAAAATATAAGCTGACCAAGGCCACTGATCAACGTTAAAAAAAATGCTAAAGGTAGTGAAATTTTAATAAGGAGTTATAACTTACCAGCTTCTCAAATGATAGAAGACTTAAGAAAAACTTCTTGAGACAGAAGACTGAAGTCTGTATATATTGTGCTGTGACAGTTTAATTGAATTAAGATATCTAAAAATGCAGAGACAGTAAAACCAGATGAAGTGCAAAATGGAATCTGTAAACTACTGAATAAAATATTACAATTGGCTTTACCTTAGCTTTTTAATTAATTTAAATTTGTTGCTTGGGTGTTTTTATACATTTTAGAATAAAAACTAACATTCGAAAAGACACTTCTAAGTTTTTTCGGGCCCCAAGTGACATGAGCTTTTTCTTTAAATCAACAGTCTAGCATTTATAGTCAAATAAATGGAGAAGGAAAAGTTAACAGATGAACACCTAAGGGATATTAAGTATATGCTGTCCTCACGTATTCAAATCTGTGTTTGCTAAGCTTTTTACAGAAATATCTTCATAAAAGGTTTCAAAGCAAAATTAATTATGCTTTCGAGCAGGCCATTATGAAAAACCACTGCCATCAGAGATAAAAACCAAAACACTGAGAAACACGGACTGCAAAACAGAGTCTAACTAGAAGACTATTATTTTAATATGACTTCTTCCCAATCTTTCATGCTTGCCATGCAATTATCACAATTAACTCCACATGCCTTGCAAAAAGTTATTAATACATAAATGTCAAAAAATTATTAATTCTTAATGTATGAATTGCCTTCTCCTTCTTGCTCTTGCAAGATGGAGACGGCTACTTCTGGCATCTATTGCAGAAAAGCTTTAATGTTGTTTGCCAAATTAGTGTCCTTTTATCTTCCCTCAGCATCTACTTTCACCTACTGCTTTGGTCAAAGAGTCCAGTGTTTTCTTTTATTTTTATTTTAAGAGAGGAGGCACAAACTCAGAGAAAAGAGTCGTAAGTCCTGCAGTTTCAAATTCCTTTTGTAGCTCATCCAGTGTTGAGTATTCTTTGACTTCAAATGTCTGAAACCTACATTGTAAAGGGAAACTCATGAATATGCTTAGATTTGTCAGAGTGTAATTATCAATTCTGTTACTTTTCTATCCACAACAGTACTAAATTATACCTTTTATGCTGTGTCTGTACTTTTGTCTCACACAGTACACTCATCATTTTCTCTTTGCATTTCTTTCCACTTGAGTCCACATCTACCTTAGAAGTTTTCTGAAGAATCAAGTACTCCTGAATGACAAAAAAAATGAAATATTAAATATCACCTGGTATCTTTGAAGTTTAGTAAAATGCAAAAATCCATACAAAACATACAGATTTTTTTTAGAACATAGTAACCAATCTTTGAAAGTGCCGATCCCAAAAAGTATATGACTGTTTCTATTCATCAGCTTGAAGTTAAGTCTTAAGGGAACTAGAAAACAAGAATTTGAAAAGCCAAAACATTCTCTATCACCACAAAAACCTGTCCAATTTGGTAGGAGTTCATAAGAAAAGACAAGAAGTTCAAAGCTCAGGCATGCGCTAGGAGCACCATGTGGTCTAGGTTAAGGGAAGAGACAGTTAGTTATGAGCTAGAAATATGTCTTTTATTAATTTCTCATCACAAACTCTCTGTTTTCTGGGGCATTTGGGAAACACAGGAGACTGAACCTAGGCATGTCTCAGTAAGGAAATACAGGGAATCCAAGGGTATAATTGCAGTGGGAAGCAAAGCAATAGGGCTCTCAGGTCTACAGGTTACCATTGGTTCCTTTCTCGTTCTTTTTCTTAAACATAGAATAAAGCTGTTGAGCCTTTCTATTTTCCTAATGATTAACCTGCTTCCAAAACTGTTAAATCTTAGAAAAACACACCAAATATTCAGATCCATAGGTTTCAGTGGTAAATCAATAGAACTAGTCAACATTCATTGTTCCTGCACCTTAATGTTGCTCCTGTCACCCTGAAGAAGAATCAATATTATCTTGCCCATGAACATCAGTCTTCCAGTCAGCCTTAGATCTAAAGCCCATTTTTCCACAGTTTTGACGTATTTTGCCTTTGCTCTCATGTGATCTAAATGCAAAAGAAACATCCAGATACCATCCTCTGTACTTGTTCCTTTTGACAAAGTAGTTTTTTCATTGCAAACTGTTGCTGATTGCTTAATGATGTATTTAAGATGCTGCTGTATCCAAAGAATCAGCTCGTGTACCATCGGTTCAGAAAGATGCTTCTTTGCTTGTTCAAGCAATTTATCTTTCACGTCCATACATTGGGCCCTTGTAAGCTGGTCTGAGTTAACGGAAATATCTGGTGGGGTTGACGGATAATTGACTGGTAAATGAAATAACAGCTTTAAAAGTACATCTGTATCCAGCAGTACTTTCACGTTGATTTGAATTCTAAATGTGATTCCATGTGTCTCTGGAAAGTACCAAAAAATAAACATTAATAGTTTGCTTGAAGTTGAAATACATACATATTATTAAGTCATTATTTTCTTTAACATTACAACTGAAAGGACTGCCATTCTATATAAAATAAGGAGGGTGGGGTTTTTTGCAGGGTAGGGGGTTGCAACCAATGGCTCAAGCCTTACTTGCAGGGCATCCTGAAATGAAACACTTCCATATCACACTAGAAGGAAAGTTATTAACACATCTTAAAAGACATCGTCTCTCTCAGAAATGCGTAAGTCAGCTTCTACAGCTCAATAACAGCAGCAAGGACAATCAAAACCAGTGACTTTTCTGGATGGACTCAGCACTGCGCTAATGTTGCTCCAATCTGTATGACTTCTAACATCAGTATCAGCACAAGGCATAAATAGACGTACTGAGTGTTTTTTAAGATAACCATTCAAAAGCAGTTCCACATTAATGACAGACTTGGAAAGAAAAAAGTCAGATTCTTTGTGCCCTACAACTTTCAGAGAAAGTATGCTTAATTCTCTTCTGGAAACTTCTATCTACATTTACAACAGTTGGACTGACATAATGAAAACATATCTTTTGCACATCTGACCCTAGATACCACATACATACATACGCACAAGCTTATATAAATGTATGTGCATATAACTGCTTAGGTACTCAAAACCTGTTGTTGGTCTACTTCAGAACAGAAATATTTGCCTAGTGAAAAGGATACCTACAGAATGTAGCAGGAAGGGCAAAAGACCACATCCTCCTGATAAATCACATCATCAAACACACTGAATGTGAAAGTTATGTACCATAATTCCTGCAATAAAACCTTCTGGACTAGAACAGGTTTCACAGAAAAACAATACAAAACTTCCTAGAGTGGAAAGTGAGGACAAAGACCTAACCTACTTTTGCTCTTCTGCCATGAAGAAAGGGGGTATCACATAAAAGATGATCTTCTTCTGATGTTTTCTGCTTCACCCCTTTGATGCATTCTAAACACTTCACCCCTTTTCTTTAAAAAACTGCTAAAATGTCAGGTTGATTCATTCTATGAGGGCAGGAGAAGCCAGATTTGAAAGGCAGATTAGAGCACAGCTGAGTTTCTGAGGAGCTCTTTTGAAATGACTTGCCTTTTTCTCTCCATACCTTATCTTACCTGCCTTTGCATGACAGTCAGTTGAATTATGTTTGATTAGTATTGCTGATGCCACTAACCAACCTCAGTGCTCTCTATGATTTTGTATTTGAAAAGGACTTAAAAGTGACTTGGACAGATAGAAGCACTTTAGAGAGCTTAGTTGAGAGCTTGTTTCCAAACTTCCTTCCTAGGTCATAGGAAAAACTCTCTACATCAGAGCATTCACAAAATAAAATAAATAAACCCTGCAATCCCAGTAATCAAATCCCATAATTACTATTAAAAGGTCTCCAAATATCTAAAAACCATCACCACCTAAACAAAAGTCAAGCCCAGTGCTAAAAGTAGAGGATGCAAATCTAGTGAATTACATTACACCAAACCACACCCATACCTACAGTCACTATGGGTCAAAGCCTCATTCCCTGCCAACAGGACTCGGTCTCCAGTCTTTTAAGATTCTGGGAATGGTTCCATACTATTTTTAAGGAAAGTTTGTTCCTCAGAAACGCGCCAACCTTGGGAGAGATTCCAGTCTCCACAGCATCAATCCGGCAGCGTGTGCCCCTCACTAATGGGCAGTAGCTACACAGGTCCTCAAGCATTCCCATTCCAACCTGTCTTCTGCTGCTCTGACAAACATTTCTTACTGAGCACTAGTAACAACAGCTCCTCTACCATCTTACTAGACTCAGTACACATAATCACATACACGAGAAGAGCAGCATTTACTGCTCACCTCCTGGGACACCCAGCACCCTCTTGGCCACCATAGAGGGTCTCTGCACACACCTAAACATCATGCTGCACATAGAGAGTGCCTATCTTTCCAGCTGCCCCTTACACACGGCAGCCCCATCAGGCACACAGCCAGCTGAAAGCAAGCTACATTTGGCTGAATACTATTCACATGATTATATTCCTGCCTGTGAATCACTTTATTTCAAACTACGTTGCCTTAAGACATTTTACAATGCACAGCCTATAAATGAGTTGAAGAATACTATTCTATTGCCAGCTTAATTACAGTGACAGAAAATCATGTTACCTTTCTGATAATCCTCCTAGGATTTTTTTCACTAGCTTGTCATAACAGATCTCACCAACTCTGAAGTAACTGAGGGATAAACAGATAGGCCAACCTTGTCCCCTCGGCAAGGCCCTCCCTGCTGCAGTGATCATATTCCTAAGCCTGCAACAATCTCACACCTTTCCCTGTGATGATGAACTAATCTGAAGGACGCAGTGCAGCCTCACATCACAAGGTGTATCATCCCCAGCCATCACCAAAAGCCCAGGCATGCTCATTTGCATCTGCTTCAGACTTACTTTTACAAAGGAGAATTGGCTCAAAACATTTGTGAGGCTACAGCATCTAAAGTTTATTTAAACATTCCAGCATCCATTTTCTGCACCAGCACTGCAGCCGGCTGCAGAACAAAGAGCAACCCACCGTCGCCCTGCGTAACAAGGCTCGAAAGAAATATTTCCTTTGTTTGCACAAGCTACAAGGTTTGAGTTGTCTTCACGGCAAAATGGTGATTATTTCTGAAATAAAACGTTGGGTATGACCACTCTGCTGGCATTTAAAGTGCTAGTAAGACTAAAGTCAATACATTTTAACCTCATTTCCCCCCATAGGTGCATGCTTATCAGTGTATTTAGCCCTGACATGCTTCAGATTTTTTTATGTTCCACATCAACCAGATATCCCCCTCCTCTCCTGCCCAAAGGCATTTTATGCAACACATGCAGTCTATTTTTACATTTAGAAAATAGCACCTACTAATGTACAAGCTTAGACTATATATTTTTATAGCAATCTTGGTGAGCAAACCAGAAGAGAGCAGATTAACAAGTAAAATCTGGATTTCTATCTGTAACGCCAACCTTTGTAAATAGATATGTAATGTAAAAAATATACACTGTAATTAGTTTAAATTCATCAACACATTAGTTTTTATAAAAATATACTTTATATTCTGAGTATTTCATTGTTAAATTCCAGAAAGCCAAAGTCTTTAGCATACCAAGAGACCTGCAGAAGCATTTTCTTACATTCCTCAAAACCATAAATCCCCAATGGCCTCCTGATCCTGTGGATCTAGAGGCAAATTACTCCTAATGTATTAAGAGAGAGCATAACGTAACAGTCTTACTAGAAGTTACTTCTGTGCACTGTTTGTCATCTACAATTTCTAGGGTTTGAAGAGATAAAGCAAAAATAATGAGTAGAGCATAAGTTCATTGCATATGAACTAAAGGATTCTGTAGCTCCAACCTTAACATAGAAGTAAATTCTTGAAATAAGAAAACTACCAATAATCATTGTTATAATCTTTTCAATTCCAGCAGAAAATGATGGAAATCAACCGGATATGCATGATCCTAACATATCACGACCACAGTCTGGCTTAAGGCCCTGAAGGTCACATAACATCAATATAAATACAATAAGCCTCTTCCCATTGTGCACTCACGGCATTTTATGTTTCAGGAAGGTTTCTATGCTTTCTAGTAACTTACAAAGAGAAAATAATTTTTCTGTATATGAAACACAGCGAAGGTTGTGTATATATTTCTCTAACAGATCTGGAGGCACAGCCATCCATATACAATGTTCAGATACATTCGCATTTTTAAAATAAACATCTGTTAAGCCTGGATACTGTATTTTCAAACTACATCTGAAATAATATTTATGAACTTCTTGAGTTAAAAGAAAACTCAGTTGAAATATCTCATCAATCATATTTCAAAAATACAACTCTAAAGGCCAATCAAAAAAATAAAGTAGCAGAATTACCTGCCTACACTGGGGGCAAAGGGTGTGTCGTGTAGCTCTAGAAACAAAAGAATTCTGCTTCTAGATTACCCCAGTTAATTGTGTTCCATGCAGATACCATCTTCATCCCTCTGAGGCTGTCTACACAAGAAGTCCTCTTTTCAAACAACCACTTGCTACTCTGTCCAAATCTATTTCAATAACTACTTTCAAATAGAAGTTTGAGGTTTATTCAATTAATTTCTTAGCAATTTTTCACTTAAAGTGAGTCACTCAAGAGCAGCCATGTGTAATTTCACACCAAAGTAGTACAAAGTTATTTTAAAAGAATCACAGAATGGTTGAGGTTGGCAGGGACCTCTAGAGGTCAACTTGTCCAACCTCCCCACTCAAGCAGGGATGTCTACAGCAGGCTGCCCACAGCAATATCCAGATGGCTTTTGAATACATCCAAGGATGGAGACTCCACAACCTCTCTGGGCAACCTGTTCCAGTGCTCAGTTATCCTCACAGTAAAAAGGATGCTTCCTTATCAGTCCCAGTTCTTTTGGGCTGAACACATACGCAGACAAAATCTGACAGCAGGCCGCTGAATCCATTTTTAAAAGCATTCCCCAGGACTTGAACTGCAGTCCAGCCAACAGTTGCTTGCTGTCCACTGCTGCGGTGGGGAGCTGGGCAGCATGCTGCAACAGCTCCCGGGACACCAGGGAACAGTTCATGATACAGAATATGTGCATATTCCCCCTCTCTCTAGGTGCATATATACATGGATCTCCAACAAACATATAGGAGAGCTGTCACATCAGCATTAGGCACTAAGCAAGCTTTACTTATGCTCTGGATCTTGTATATCCCACCTGATGCTTTCTTTAAGCCTGACAGTAATAGTTACTGTACACTGGAACTACTGAGATTTATTCTCCCTTCCTGAACAGGTACCTTCACAGCAACCATGGCTGGTGCAGGAAACATGCAGTAAAGGTGTCTCCCCTTACTGCATTCCTAACCTGGAGCATCCAGCAGCTGACTGGAGCAAGCACTACAAATCTCACCTTCCTACCTGCAGCAAACATTAAAAATAAGCCTTAGCACCCTGTAAAATCCACAGCCATACACATCTTGCTGAACTGGAGACCACTTGGCATATTTTAAGGCCCTGATTATTACCTTACCCACAGAAAAAGACAGATATGACCCAAGGCTTCTCACGCATAGTAACAGCTGTACTCCTATTAAATATTACAGGACAAACACTTGGTCCTGTTATATGCATGAGATGCAACTGCTTATTTGCCTAAATAGCAGCCAGCCCATTCCCTCTGCTGCCCTTCGCCTACACCAAGTTTCTGCATGCACCGCAAAGAGCTGAAGTGGTCACTAATTACAAACAAGTAGGACCAGCTAGGATTTGTCCCCTGCAAAGAGGCCAGCAGCAAAGGCACAAGATAGGGACAGGCGGAAGGGGACCCTTCTTCGGCGCTGCTGCTGCTAACACCAGGCGATTAAGCCGGTGTTGCCCCGCCGGGCAGCGCGCCCCCGGCCCGGCCCCGAAGCGCCTCCTCTCGCGTTTGGGCCAGGTCGGGCCGCTGGTGCGGGACACCGGAAGGATCCCTGGCTGAGGCGGCAGCGCCGCCGCTGTCCCGGGTCTCGTTTGGGCAGCGCGGCAAGACCCTGCCCAGCTGGGTGAACCGCAGGGTGACCCGCGGCTTTCGGCGGAGGCGCCCGGCCCCCTTCACCTGAGACCGCCAACACCTCGCAAGCGTCCGGCTCGCAGTAGATGGCGGCGAGAGCCGAGAGCTCCTCCAGAGCCAGCTCCGACATGGCCGCTGCTGCAGGCGGGAGTGGCGACAGCGCCCTCTGCCGGTGGCGGGGCAGGCGGTGCCACCAGCCTGGCCCGTGCTCTAGGGTAGGCGCTGCCGGCGACGGGGCCCCTCGGCCAGCGCTGCCCCTCGGTTCAGGCAGGCGCGGTGAGAAGCAGACCGGCAGCTTCCGAGACGGCGAGAAGGCACCGCTAGAGGCGGTGGCGGCAGCTTTTCTTCCTCAGCGCGAACAAAATGGCGGTGACAGCGCGGCCCGCTCTGCACCTTCCCTCTTCCTAAGGGTGTAGGTTTGCGTGACAGTCTCTGACCCACGGAAAGACCTGATCGGCCTTAGAGGGCAGACAATCCTCTGCAGGGCAGCTACGCACGCTCATAGATAAAGTTTTACTAGAATATAAACTCAGGCTTCTTGTTTTCCACTGTTGTGGCTTCACAACCCTGTTAACAGCCATCTGACCGAGGTCTTCTACAGCATGAGCTCCCAGGTATAACCCTCTCAAAAGAAATAGTCCAAATCTTCCATTATTACAAAATCCCTTTTAGAAGCAAGGGATGAGTGGTTTAGTTTTTCAGGAAAGTATATCATACAGTTTTTAATCCCCTAAATTCTGTTGAAATAACAAGAAACATGAGTGCTGAGCTGGGAATGAGAGAAATAATGGTGAAGGGAAAGAAGACAGGAGCTGTCAGGAGTGCTGCCAGGTAGTAGTCCACGCAGCTGTCAGAGGGCTGTGGTGGAAATTAGCCTTAAAAGTGCCTCATTCTATTATTAAGAACTTTCTTGCCCCTGGTCTTTCCCCCTTCTCCTCATCCACTTTGCATATTCCGTTTTACATGTTTAAATAAAAAAGTCGATGTAAATGTCTTTTAAATTGACACTATCACAAGACATTGAGGTCCCTATGAATAAGTTACTGCACTCTGACATTTGGAAGTCATCAAATGAGACAGCATAATGTCAGCTTGATATTTTTCACACTATGAAAATATCAGCTTCATGTCAAAGATCTAAATTCCATCTTAATGTAATAAATTCTCTTGTATTCACAGACTAGTGAAAATGCTAAATATTTAAACTTGAAATGAACTTCTACAGTTACAATCTGGCCTTCATATTCCATTATTATTAAACTGGAAATCAATATCTTCTTTTCCCTTTTTTTAATGATTTCTTCAAATATGGCAGTGTTTCATAGAATAACATTAGCCATATTCATTACTCTAAACGGATGCTTTCCCATCAACATGTGGCAAATAAAGTTAAAAAACAACTTGCTTTTCAGAGTCAGCCTCTATGAAACCAGCTCCAGCATCCTGCCAGAAATCAATACACCACTGACAATACCAGTATTTTCAACTTTGCCTGATAAGGCAAACAGAATGAAACCTTTCCTTTGTAGGTAAGACTAACCTTCCCAGTGTTATGTGCAAAAGTAGTATTCTTTGCTTTCCACTTACTGTAATTATGGCCCAAATCAATTAGGTTTTCCATTGACAACCACTAGTGATTATATATAAAACTGCATTTAGATCTATTTTCACCTAACATGAGTGGCAAATAGGAGAGGAGGAGTAGACGGGTATTTGGAAAAAAAAATATCTACTTGGACTGTCACCCTGGCTGTCTCAGCTACTGCAACTGTAAGCAGTCCTAAAAGCATATGCTCTAGAAGGCACTAAAGGACCACTAGGAGGAATCTAAAGACAAACACTAATGAGGAACCCATATCCACAGCTAAATGTGATGGCTAACCTATGCAACACACTTCTGGCACTGCTGCAGGACAGCTGCAGTTCCAGTATTTTCTGCTACAACATCGACAGCTCTAATGCAGCCAGAATTGTCGTCTTACCAGCCAGAACTGTTCTCAACTGAGTTAAGTAACACTGACTTTTCAGATACCTAAGAAGGAAGGTAGTAACAACTGTGTTATTGCAACATTAGAAGTTTTCCCACAGTGGCTTGTACAAAAATGGCAGAGAAAACAACATGATAACCTGTAAAAATCACTCCAAATAAGATAAAAGGCAGAACTTAAAAGAACACAGGCAAAGCAACCTGTGTAATTGTAAAAAAATTGTCATAAAACATGGAGATGCTTTTCCTCAGTATTCTCAAGTACAACAAGTAAAGTTTTCATCTTTTTTGGAGGCTCAAAACAACTGTTTTTTAAACTTGGAATAAATTCATTTAACAAAAAATTTATATTGCAAACTAAAGCTGCCAAAATTTGCATGGTTTGTTCTAAGGTTAAATTCAACATTTTCATGAGGTTTTGCTCTTTGGGTTTTGAAAATGAGCTAATGAATTCTGAGATGTCAAAAGCCTTCTCTAATTTGAGAAAAAAAAATTGGAGGAAAAATCTTTTCTTACTTTTCCTTTTAAGTATTTTAGAAGCAAGTTTTGCAAGTATCTGTGGTCTAGCAGTGCTTTTTAAAGGCACTTACATTTATTCTCCATGCATCAAATTGCTCTAAGTCAATTCCCTAAGACACTTAATCTTTTGGCAGATGGAAACTCATTTTGAAAGTCTACTAATGATCAATTAAAACATTAGCTATATCTCTATAGACAGGAGCTTTATGGGGTCAGTCTTCAGAAGCTGGAGGCAAGAGCAGAAGTATGCTAGAAAAATGGCTAAACCTTTCTGTAGTTACCAGAAAACCAGGAAAATACTGGAAAACAAAAATTACTTAGCCTTTAATAGTTGGGGGGTTTATTACCATAGTATGTTGAAAACAAATGTGATAGTTTTATATGAGAGGCCATGGTCCAAACTGAATTTCAGTAAAGGAAATTATCTAACTTTTTTTTTAACTGAGGCTTAATAACAATTGTTATCTTTCGAATTTGTGCACATTAGCTATTATTCCTCCACACTTTGACACAAGAGTTGGACAAACAAAATGGGAGTGCGCAAGACAGACTATTTATGATCATTTTCAGAGTACAGAAAGATCTTCCGTCACTCTCACACATTTTGGAGGCAGAAAAATAGTCATATTTTAGACTTTAAATTATTATTTACAGAACACAAAGTCCTAATAGTAAATACATGACAGAAGCATCAGACAGCTTTGTCTCATTTCACACTAAACTAGCATACCTCTTTCACATCATAATTCTGGTAATCCAGAACACTTTGCTTTGGCAGTAAAAAACAGCAACAATCAACACTGGACACAAATACCTTCTTACCAGCAACACAGTCTTTTTCTTTTACATCGAAGTAGGGCAGAAATTCTAGGGCTTAGCAGAAAAATACTTAAAGTGACTGAAGCTACAACCATTGGCATAATATTAGAGGGAGGGGCAAAGTTGTTTCTAGGGGTAGGGGAAATAAATATAAATAAATATGTGAAAGGTGACAGAAGAGCTACTGCTCCCCTTTACAAACTGCCTGCTAGTACAATGCCACAGGATGACTCAAGATAGCCAATCAACATAGCCAGGCACTCCAGGCATCCCAGAAGAACAAGCCTGTGAATTACTCCCTAATTACAGGGCACTCATGTTGACCAGATACTAACTGGTTATACTGCAGAAGAGCAGAGAGCTGGGCCAACATCACTGAGTAGGGAGTGTTGTAGGCACTACAACCACATGTTTGGTGCCACTCTAGACTGGCAGCATGATGCCAGGCATGCTAGTCACTGACTACCTGAAGCAATGCAATATCAAGAGGCCAAAACTAGGTATTTGAACGCAGAATGGTCTCCTGCTCCAGGTAATAAAGATCACTACCATTCTTGACTACACGTGTATGACCCAAGACCTGATCACAATTATGCCAGAATCCTTTTCCATCAATCACTCACAAAGACTGCAGTTTCTGAGCACTGCAATGCCCTTGAAGAACACATCTTCAGCTGCAGACCACGAAAGCTCTCCTAACTTGCTTTAACTGCAAGAATCAAACACAATAGGTCAAGCAGGGTTTTGACACAGTAAAGGAGAACATAGGTGAACTTCAAATAGCTAAATACACAACTGATTTAAAAAGTGGCCCTGCTTTAGTAAGAGTGTCCACCTTTTCCCTTTTGCATGTGCCTAAGGTTAACCTGGTTTGAGACGCTGAGTTCCAAACATCTGTTCCATCCTGACTGGGAGTGGGAATCTGGTGCTGCTGCAGAATTCCTTGAAAGGGCCTGATCGGGATGCTTCTTCAGCTTTTTAAGCTTCATAAATTCTATGTATGTTACTATACTTACAAAAAAAGGATATAAATGGATTTATTTATGTATATATACACATGCACACATTACCTTTAATCTAGCCTAAACAAGTTTTACAGTTAAAACATCCTCACGAAGGGTAAAAAACATCAATTTTTGTCACCATTTTTCAAGTCTGTATCAGAATTCGAATCATCTGAAATCTACCTTCTGAGAAACAGCAAACTGCCAAAATCGTGTACAAGTAAGCCAAACCTAAAATAAAAACCTCCATGTTTACTTCCTTAAGTCTTACTGCTTGTAGAAACAAATTAATTTACACTTCCAAGGATTATTTTTATAAGAATATTAAGTTCTTGCATCTCTCTCTTCAGAAGTTAGGCAGACTCAGGATGACTATATTTCTTGTCATAGGCTCCTACTCTGAGAGCTGCTGGTTTGGTCAGCAAACACTTGAATTTAGTCCTTGGTTTTTCGTTCTGTATTCACCTCAATAACTAAGTAGTATACATTCAAAGATGTGATTATTTGTTCAGACCATAATCTCAGATGACCCATGCAAGAGGTCTTCTTAATAATTCTTACAGCTAAAAATATGATCATCAAATACCAAAGTTAAGAAAAGTATATTTATTTAATTCTCCTTTTTGCTTCATGACAAAAGCAATACTTTTCATTCACAGTAGCACAAAAAAGAACAATTCTGAATCTACACAGGATGGAACACAACAGAGGATGGTAACCGAATGAAGTGGCACGTGACACCTTTCACCAAATTTAGCAGCAACATATTGTAATGCACTCAACATCATACTTCCAAAATCAACAAAAAAACCTTGTTCTTTTGAAGGTTCTGAAGCACTCTCTACCTTCGTGTATCTTTTCCACATTTAGTTGTGAGAAATACAGAATTCTGCATATATCAAGCTACCAAATGTATAAAACAAACATGCAAAACCCACCCCAAAAAGCAGTAAGCCTCAGTCTTTACTGAGGAGTAGCTCTTTTATTACGAGATATGCTTCACACAAGCTCACACACTTCTCCTATCTCATACATACATTGCCTACTCAGATGGAGATTTATTTTTTTTGCCCCAAACTACTTTTCATTTATATATATATGAATCACTAAAAAGGTGGGGGGAAAAAAAAAAGTAAAGTGGATAGGGCTAAGAGCATGGTTTTGATAGGATTCTGGGCATATGGGTCATAATTATTTCTACCACGCAGGGCAGTTGCCTCTGAAGTGGCAACCATTAATCTCCATTAGTACCTTTAAGCATAGAAGCTTCCCTGAACAACTTTTTCCTAAAGGCGAAGTTTACTTGATGGAAACACTGAGTGATTTTCCCCTCAGGAGTTCAAACAAATAACAACAAAAAAGCTTCTGATTCAGAAAATGAATGTACCACTGGTTCCCAGTTAAAGTTCTGAAGTTTCTCCTGTTTGAGGAGGTACAACGTGATACTTCCTTACTCCTTCCAAGTGTTTTGCATAGAGGGCTTATTCTCAAGAGTAATATATGCTCAAAGGGAAGAATAATTTAAATTTAGGCTCAAAGGGAAGAATAATTTAAATTTAGGGGTATGTGGCACCTGAAATTCACCAAGCCATGCAAATTTAAAGTTATTACAGTGGAAGACTTAAAAGAAGTTATTCCCCCTTCTTGAGGTCAAACATTAATAAAATCTTTAGGCCACACAGCATTAACATGCATCACTTAGAAAATGCTCCAATCAACCTTATTTCCGGGCACTTTTGATACCCTTTTAGCTAAGGTATATACACATCTGTAACATCTCACTATAATCGCTATGCAGAAAAGTGTACGACTGTGTAGACACACACCCTTGTGCAGTCCTGCAGTATATAAAAAAATACACTATGGTACAGTTGATGAAGCAAAGATGCAGATGCTCTGCATGACAGTTTCTTTAAATAAGGCTTAATGCTGTCCTAAATGCACTGAGACACATGAAAGACGTGAAAATGCTAAAAGAATAGTTTTCTTGCATCAGAAAACAAACTTTTTAAATACTCAAATATCCAGTAAGTATCAATTTTATGTCCTTTCAGAAACATTGTTTATGAAGTAACTGACACTCATTTCCTGATTCTAACAGATGTTCTTCTGCTCAAAGATAAATTGCAGATTAAGGCATGAGTATATAGTCTCCTATTCAACTTAACAGACCATTAAAAATACTCATGCTACACTTTAACTTAACAGAATAAATTTGACTAAAGTTTTCTAAGGAAGCATGTATTTGAACAGGTAAAGCACCCATGTAAAAATAAATATAGTTTATAGTGGTAATAAACAGTTTGAAACAGTCCAGATCTTTTACCCTTTTTTCATCATCCAAATACTGCATGCATGAAATTTCCAATTTTAACTATTTAATTAATACCCTAAACTCCAGTCAGAATCAGCAACCTAATGTATCTGGTGCAGCACTGAAGTCATGAAATGAAAAGAAGGCAACCTTACACAGGATCTGTGAAAAAATAAAAATGTTTCCCAGCTCTTGAGAAAACTAAGATACATCGGTTTGCTACTATAACTTTATTATTTCATTCAAAACACCATAAATCATCAGTGAAGTTAACAACTGATTTCCTTTCCTCCCTTCCCACCTCCAAAGAACAGTGGTGATGATGAAAATAATGACGGTTGCAGTGAATTTTTATTTCAAGTCCTAGTATTCACTTATCCTCAGTCTAGGAGGAAAATGGTTTACTTTTTGACCACACACCACAGGAGTAGTTATGAAGTCCACCGCCACCAAGCTACCTTCATTCTGTCCCATACTGCAGAGAGAGAGTCAAATGCAGGGCGAACATCCAGGATAGTGAACTGGTAGTTCTTATCTACTGCTCCACCATCATAGTAATCAATAACGTAGCGCACTTCTTTTCCACATCGGTCAATAATCCAATCATGTCTATCAAAGGGAAGTTCATACCTGGAAAGAGATAATAGACCATGTAAATATTTTAAAGGTTATTATGAACCTGGGGGATTGGAGGTCCTGTTTAAGAAGATTTATTTATCCAGGCTTAAGATTCCCACCAGTACTTCTATCTCCTGGTAATTATAACTCATAATTCCAGTTCTTAAAGATCTTAAAATTAATTCTATACCATGTTTCCTGGCATGACTCCCCACCCTCCCACCTCATTGGAAGATCTTTCCTGCCAACATACCCCATCCACGAACGTATTCTGGCTCTCGGTGAATACTCCTTTGCTTTGCCTCCAAACCGCATCAGTGATGGCCCACATGGACACTCTCTGTGCACACAATAGAAAAAGAAGCCAGTTTTTACGTTTTTTGAAGTGTTTAAACCACTACAGTAATTTGGTTTAGTAACAGAAAAAACAACAGGAGAAAGAGCAACAGTAAATTATTAATTACCCAGCTTTTTTTATTTAAAGGTCTGTGAAGCCGACCAGTTTCTGACAGCACTTACTGCTAGTACGACGAAGTACCTTTCATATGCTCCACACCATTGTTCTAACTTATCAACATAGCAATTCTTGGCAAACCTAATCCACAGATTTATCAGATTAAGGAAGAGAAAACCATAACCCACAATACTGTGTAACAAAGATCATGAAATTCCAGAGAACAATTTCTACATACAGAATGCTTAATTAGTCCATCTCTTGCAGGAACACGGACTATACTGACCTAAAAAGTGACAGTTTGTTTTACATCAGTCACTTCTAACATTAATTTACATTTCATATCTTTTTCATAACATAAAGATTTCAACGAAATAATTCCCAAATAGATACACTAAGAAGTTAATTTCTCAAGTCCACATTATACACACACCACCAAAACACTCATCTGATGAGTATTATACCCATCAGTTTTATCAACATAATTATTTGGTTCTAGTTAAGCTGGTTAATCTTCCTCCATATTAATCAAAAATGCAAGCTCCTACAAGACCGTAACTTTTGAGATGTATCAGCACCAAAATACTTCTGTGAAAACTGAAGACACATTCTACTGTCAAAGAATTACAAAAGCAAGAACTAAACCAAAGGATTTGCTTTTTATTTCATGTATACATACACAGCATGAAGAGCTTCCCACTTCAAAATCTCCTTCCAAGCTTGCTCATTATTTTGGTTGTGAATCTTAATAATGTTGGTCATGTCTTCACCTGTTATGTCATCATCTTTCCACCTCCACCTAAAAAACAAGAATTTGAAAGCATTTTATAAGCATTATAGCATAATTGCTCCACCTTTCTCAGTTTATCTGATGGGCTTTTGAATCAAAAGATTTGAGATTTTATGCATATACACAAAGGACCTATGGAAACGTCTGGCTTGTACACTTAAGCACCTTGAGAACCACTTCATTTTCTGTGTAAAAGCATAGTTACTGAAGTTACCTTTATAGAGATCTAAAAATTCTAGCCAGATAAATGAACAACTTAACATGGTTCAGTGGACATTAGTGGGCATCATGGTATTGGGTCAGCGGTTGGACTTGATGATCCTTGAGGTCTTTTCCAACCTTAATGATTCTATGATTAATTGGATCAGAAAGCTATCAGAGTATGAAAACATTATCACATCCACAGTGTGCTTAGAAAGAATCCCACCTGCACTCCTAATGCACAGAAGAAATGCACACTTAGAAATGCTTACACATGTGTTTACAGGATGAAAACTTGTGTGTTCCATATCAACTGCTTTTATAACATATTGTCTTAAGAACAGTACTGATATGTAGAACAAAGGATTGCTATTGTTTTACTAGTTAAGCACCTTTAGAGTTGACCTATTTAAGAATTACCAAAAAATTACAAAAGAATGAGGAAACAGTGGCACACGTTTTTTAGCCCACAGGAGACATTTAGCGTTGTTACATCTTGCCTAGATTAAATTTTTGTAAAGACTAAGAATATCTACTTGTTAAACAATTTTCACATTTTTAGCAATTTTGCAAAATCAAGTTAGATGTTTTCACCATCACAGAACTTTTACTATCCATTTATAGGAAGCCAACTGAGTTTGAAAGCTGAAACCCACCTGGATGCCATCCTGTGAAACCTGCTCTAGGTGAACCTGGTAACAGGGGAGTTGGACTAGATGATTTCCATAGGTCCCTTCCAACCTCTAACATTCTGTGGTTCTGTGAACCATGCAAAGTTTGTCTATGCCTATGCACTATCTTTTAAGAAAACTGTCTGAGTAGTGGCAGTTGCCTGACATTGCCCATCATCTTGATCACTAGAGAAGGTATGTCCTTTAAGACCAGCTTACCCTTTAAAATAAAGCTGATTATAAAAATAGTTATTTTAATAAGAGCTCGTTAATTATTTACAACTTAGAGTTCACAAACTCTTAAATACTATCAACAGATAATAACTAAGGATATTGCTTCATGAATTGCAGGCTTAGAGATTCCATCTGATAATTTGGTGTATTTACCCTTTTCTTAGCATGGCATTCCAGAACATTTGCTCTGAAGGGTAGACCCATTTCTTGTCAGAATGTGCTCTAGGAATGGAAGATTCTTCTCTAACGGTTGACAATGGAAATGGTTGATCTGGAGATGGCTGCTGATTAGGAGGAGGCATCTAGAAAACAAGGACAATTAACAAAAAACTAGAACATAAAAAATTTTTCATGTTATGGCGTTTGAAAAAAATCCAAGCATAATCAATCAGCTGCCAGAAAGATCAAGAAGTTCAGCCTTCATTTAAGTCCACTGTTAATTAACTTTCTCTTTTGCAGTAGAACTCTTTGCACAAGTTTGTCATCTGAAGACTAAAGAACCTTTCTGCCTAAACTTCAACTTTCAAAAGAACAGTGCTTCTTGTAAATCAGAAGAAATTTTGGAGAGACCTGAATCAGAACTTACCTATACTGCTATTATACAGAACCCAAAACCCATTAATGTAGCATAAACACCATGCACGTAGCTAACACAGACAGAGAGCAGAAAACACAAAACGGGTAAACTACCTTTTATCAAAAAGATCTAAATTTGAAGAAGAGAATGTTTAAGATGTAACTTGTTTTTATACAAGTATTTGCACACAAAATGAAAAAAGTAGTGTTAAAAATTTAGAAATAACATTATTTGCCAGTTTCCACTTCAGATAGTATCATTATTTATATTTCAGGGATACTATTTCAGAAGAACCAAGACTGAAGAAAACAGCCAAAATATGCAACACTTACCATATTACTAGGATCTATGTCATCTTTTCCTTGAGATGTACCAGACTTCACTGGACATGCTACAAATTCATATGCTCTTTCTTGATGTGCAGGAACATCCTCTGTGTTCTCAGTTCTGTTATCAGGAGTCTTCATGTGCACTGGACAACCTGAAACACAGGGAAAAATTGAAAACTCTAAGATATGACAGGAAATAGAAAACAGTTAATTGAATGCTCATGTAAATACAAACTGGTATTTCACTTTTTCTTCTGACCTTTGCAACAGTTTTAACTGTTCTCTTTCCTGCATTTTACAACCCAGAACCATGATAGGATCTAAACTTCGTATGTAGTTCTTGAATTCTCATTCCCCACCCCATGCCAGCCCCTATACTAAAATACTTCACCATTTCCACAGTAATGTTAATCCAACTTGCATTGATTTTGTCAGCAGAGGAGCTAATGTTCTCCTTCTCCATACATTCATTTTATTCCACTCCCTGCTGCCCTTTTCCAGATGCATATTCTCCAGCGACAACTACCTGCTCCCAGTTATCATCCTTGTAGGAGCCCCTGCACCTCTCTGACCCCTGTGAAACATGACAATTTGGAGTGACCCACAGGTTCCACAGCAAGCACCTATCATCTCTATAGACAAAGCAGTCTGCATGCTGTTCTGGTGAACAACTGACTCCTTTCCATGAATTTATTGGAGAGCTACTTTTGCTAAAGGAAAAATCTAAGTTTTTATTGGTGGAACAATTTTTTCCCTAATACTTTTTCAATTTGTCTTTCATGTAAAGAAAGACATTTCATGTAAGTTTCAAGAATAATTACCACTCATTTTTTCCTGATGCATAGGACATTCTGAGGGTGTGGACACATTCTGATGTTGCTTGGATGCACTGGGCGACTGGCTTGCAGCAGCCGGGGAGGACGCAGACAAGCCCATGACTCCCGTACAGCAGGTCTTCTGGGATCACGTTTCTAAAGAACAACGAGCAAATACCCGTAACACAAACCGGAACTGGATATTTATTAAGATGAATGCAAGGACAGGTATGATCCTGCATCACAAATTAAAACATTTAACAGAAACCGGTTTAAGTAACAAACATCCAGTGTAAATAAAGTGCAGAACTATACCAGCGCTGACAACGAAGAAGGCGCTGGGGTCAGGAGGTGCGGTAGCGCCTGTCAGTAAACCCGCTTACAGTCGCCTCCCAACGCCGGAGGGGCTCTGCCCGCACTCCGAAACCCGCCGCAGCCCCGTCAGGCCCGCACAAGAGCAGCGACATCCACCTCACCCTCGCGGGCAGGAAGCGCCTCTCGTAACGCCGCCGCACTGTTACACAGCCTGTGACCGACCCCGCGGCCGGCGACCGCGAGCAAGGTCAGGCCCGCCCCCTGTGCCCAGGCGGGGTGCGGCGTGCAACCTGCGTCAGCACCTGCCTCCTTCGGCACTCGCCTCCCGCCGCCGTGTCCCCGACAGTCGCTGCCCCCGCCGTCCCATCCTCACCTCAGCCTGGCTCTCGATTCCGCGGCCTGCCCCGAGCACAGAACACCCACGCGCCGCACCCCGCCTCGCGAGAACGCAGCACCGCCAACCCCCTCCGCGCTTGCGCTCCCGACACCGCCGCCTGCCGACGAGAGGGGAGCGCTCGTAGCTCGGGGCCGGGGCCGGGGCAGGCCGGTCGGCAGCGGCAAAGGCGGTGCCGGCGGTGTGCCCCGGAGCGCTACTCCGAGCCGAGCAGGCGCGGCGGAGCCGCCTGCAGGCGACGGCGTTCAGCGGTAAAGAGGGCGGCTGTGCTCAATGAACCTCAAGAGCGGGAAGAGAGACACAGCAGGACCCTTCAAAATTTGTTTCAAACTTTGCCAGCAATGAACTTTATGTCCTGAGGCTCACGTTTAATGCCCCTACGGCCCCGTACACCTGCCGCGTTGTGGCTGTTTGGGAAATCATTATCCCTTACTACTGCATATACGTACCTTTTAAAAAGTATAGGAAGAAGACTGGGTGTACTAGCAGCATTAATCAATACTGTAAAGGTGTATCCTTTCTAGTGTTAAACTTACAGAGCGATTAAGGTTGCTTAAGATAGTCTTCGAAATATCAACCAATCAAGAAAAGTTGCACAGCTCTACGATTTACTAAGAATATTGCCTTAGGTCAATGCCAGAAGATGCAGTTTATCTATATGGGTGAAAATGTGCATAACACTGCAGTGGGATGATGCAGAGAATGGAGCTCACTTTGTGTCAGAGCAAGAAGACTGCTTTCACCCCATCCCTTCCTGACTATCATAGCAAGATACAGCTATGCAGCAACAGCTGTAACAGCGAGTACAAATCTTACAGGACTATTGCAATGTTCATCCCACAACACAGACTCTCAGTAGGCTGTCAAGTGGAGAGGCAAGATAAGCATTTGTTATAAACACATAACAATTAGAACTGATCAAAAATAAGGTTTTTTGAAACATTCTATTTCATTGAAGCAATTAAAAATTAAAGTAGAAGGAATTTAAGCTTCAAGTGGCCCAGTAAGTGCCTTAACTTGGGATGAAGAAAATCCAAATTCAAACCTTGAAGAGGGGTTTCTTGGACCCTCTTGTATTTCTTTTGGTGTAAAGAAAGAAAGGAATGATTCTCTCCCATTTCCTTTGAAAAAAATATTGGAAAGATGAATAAAGACAAATTCTAAACCACACAAATGCAGTTCTAACAAGCACTACTTCAAATTATTTAACTACTTGAATTAAAAAACTTCTTTTATACATTTCCCTTAAGAGTGCTTTTAAGAATATGTTCACATACCATCTTTCAAAATAGGATCAATCTTATTAGCAAGGACATTGCGATTCAATGTGAACACAAAATAAAAATACAAGTATGAAGTAATATTAAATATCTATCCTTTCACTTATTTTTGCCCTTTTATAGTATTTTCTCTGTAAGAGGGAATTGTTTCCTATCCTTTCTGCACGCAGGAATTACTGGTGCGGCATGCTGAGAACCCAGAGCTAGGAAAGTATTACCATGTCAGTAACTGAGTATTATATGCCTTACAAAACATTATGATTGCCTCCCTCATTCCCCAAGTTTTAGGCATATTTAGCTCTGCTGAAATCTAAGACTGTATTCACGGTAACACCTGTGTAAGCAGCACTAAATAAAATACAATCATTTTAGTCTTCAGTTGCTGCACTTGACAACGCATTTTAACAAAAAGTGCCTCCTGTAGACCAACTGACACCTCTGCTTCCAAATATTTCAAGTCAGTGGCAGAAAGACTCTAAGGTAAAACATTTTCTCTCTCTGATGTTCTCAAACAGGAACTGGTTCTACAGCCTCCTCACAAAGTACGTTATATTGCTGATGTCAGTATGCTGTCTCCCTGCTTTCCACCATCACATTCCAGCAAAAGCAACAACTGCACTACTTATTAGTCATTGTACCAAAAATAGTTTTAGCCCTTTATAAAATAAGCCAAATAGCAAATACATTTTCCTCAGCTTAAACCATTACAAAATATGCTAAGGTCACAACCTAAAGGAAGCACACAATATACCCTTAGATATATTACACTATGAACTCCAGAAAAGCAGAGCAAAATAAGACACAACTGTAGTCAACCATCTCAAAATGACAAACGTCCACTGTGGTGATTAAATAAACCCAAAACAAACAAAAAACCACTAATGCAGAATTACTACACCAATACAAGTACAGTAAAACAAATTTTTCAGCAAGAGCACAAAGAATAATCAAATAACTAAATTTGGGAGAAAATGACAAGCAGCTTTGCACTAAAACATAATAAAAGTCAATGTACAAAATACTTTCTCTAACCTACATCTCGCAGAGAGGTATGTTTCTCACACTTCAAGCAAGTATTGTTGAATTTGTCAAGTTAGGAATGGCTTGCTGAAAGCCATCCCTTGTTCGCAGTCATGCTTAGTCCTTCCTTTCCACTATTCATCATTAAAAGCTTCCCAGTGCCAATACAAAAGCCTCCCACTGAGCCTCCACTGTCCTTTCTCAAGCAGTTGGAAATCTGACCTAAATAGCATCTGACCCCAAAAACATTTCCAGACATTGCCAGTTACTTCCAAACAGACTGACTAGCACCACCAGCAGGTCAAGGGAAGTGATTCTGCCCCTTTATTCTGCTCTCATGAGGCCCCACCTGGAATACTGCATCCAGCTCTGTGGGCCTCAGTATAAGCAGGATGTGGACCTTTTGGAGCAGGTCCAGAGGAGGGCTACAAAGATGATCAGAGGGCTGGAGCACCTCCCCTGAGGACAGGCTGAGACAGTTGGGATTGTACAGCCTGGAGGAGGCTAAAGGGAGACCTCATAGCAGCCTTCCAGTGCCTAAAGGGGGCTTACAAAAGGAAGGGTGAGAAACACTATACCTGTTCAGAAAGCAACAGGACAAGGGGAATGGGCACAAACTGAAGGAGGGGAGATTTAAATTGAATGTTAGGAAGAAATTCTTCACTCAGAGGGGGGCAAGGCACTGGAACAGGGTGCCCAGAGATGTTGTGGATGCCCCATCCGTGGCAGTGTTTGAGGACAGGTTGGATGGGGCCCTGGGCAACCTGGTCTAGTGGGTAGCATCCCTGCCAATGGCAAGGCAACGTGTTGGAACCTAATGATTTTTAAGGTCCTTTTCAACCTAGGCCATTCTATGATTTTCTACACTAGCAATGTAAAACTAGTATCCTAAGAATACAATTTACAAATGGTACTAAATAACCCTTAGAAGACCAGAGGAAAAAAGTAAAAACCAGTAGAATGCCTTGTGTTTTCTTCTAGTAATTGAACCACTGCATAATACAAAAGCTCAAAGAAACACAAGCAATTCCTGTGCTTGGTAGGCAATGGTTAAGATATAAACCAGCAGCAACTTCCTCTGAGGATGCTCAAAAAAACCTCCCAGTTTTGCCACACAATTCATGCTTCCTATGTATATGTTCACTGCACATACAGAATCTAGGAATTGCCATATTAAGGAACTTAATTGCCTGTCTTAGCATTCAGTAAGGGACTGTGTAGTTCACCATGTTTATAACACACTGACAACAGTAGCTCCTTCTCCCTAGAACCTACAGACGACTGCCCAGCTCATGCCCTGAAACATGTGGTATTACAATACAGTGCAATATAATCATTCTATCCAATGCAAATTTTTCCCTCAATACACACAATTTACAGTTTAAGTTACATTCCTGGCCTCAGTGACAGGATGTACACAGAAATACAGCCTTTAGAAGTCCACCCAATGTGGCTCAGAGCTCACACTCCCTCCTCACCTTTTTTACACAAAAAGGTAGAGCACAGAACTTCAAGATAACATATAAGCCAGTTGTTTCTGAACCAAACCCAAAGAGATTTGTCTTTATGATGCATTTGTTATAGGTACATAAGCTATTATCACATTAAAAAAGAAAAACTAACAAAATAAGAAATTGTGTTTCTTTCCTTTATTATGAAGTATCAATACCTTGCATACAACATGCAATTTATTGCTTATTGACATTATTGCATATATCAAAGAGAAAAAAAAAATCAGCCATTATTATCTTAGGCAAGCTCCTAAACTGTTTAAACATAGAAATGCTTTACAGTATCACTGAAATGCAAACAAATAATTCAGATTTTTTTTTTTTATAATAAAAGGTAAATTTAAACCCATAATACTCAATACAACTGATTACTTTTCTCACCGATCTGCAGAATTGTTATATTGCATTTTTAGTTCTTGTGCCATGATAAGCATTGCTACATTCAGGCCACATTACTATCTGAATTTAATAATGTGATCCTGACATTGTGACAGTATTAGTTCTTACTGCAAACCAGATTGTCAAGATTTACCAGAAATCAGTCTAGCAAAATTTACAGTTTTCATCATTGCTTTGCATGTAAGTTAGATATAAATTATAGATAGATAGATCTATCTATATATATCAAGTTTCTTTTTAGACAGGAGATTATTTAAACTTTTTGAATTACAGGCTCCGTTACTTACACCTAAATTGTAACTCATTTGTTCCTAACAGTTTCTGGAATTTGGTTTTGTACCAGGTTAGCTGTGCTTACGGGTTGAATTTTCTACATATATAGGTATCTGTTGATATTAAAGAAAACACTGTTTGGTACAAGCATGCTAGAAACAAATCCAAGATATTTGGATGTGTGCCTATTAAGTGTGCAAATTAGATAGCTGAGCTCATGATTAGCCCTTTTCCTCCTTTCCCCTATCAAATGATGGATTTCTCTTAGGAAACTGGAATAGAGTTACAATAAACAAAACCAATATATCCTGCTTTGCATTCAAAATTGTATTACAGCTTAGTATTCATATTTAAATGTTGCTTTCAAACCCAGCAAATTTTTTAAAATATCGAAATTTAAAAACTTAGAAGACAATTTACATGCAACATGTTCCACTTGGGTGCAGATTCTCATATGCTTAAGTATTTATAGGCTCATAAGAGCATGTCCTGTCCACAAGACAATGTTTGACATCCCACACCGATTAAAAATAAAAATATAATACAGAATATTTTATTTGCTTTTATGTTTTCAATTTCAGTAAGTAGGAAGTTATAAATAGCACACAGAATCATTATATGGTTGATACCAAGCCATGCTGAACTCTTCATAATTCACTCTCTTAAAGACATTTCCTTTACATTAGAACTGGATTAAAAATTTATATACATATTTATAATCAGATGCCCTCTCAGTGCAGGACATCACACAACAAAAGTGATCTCAGAAGAAATTTTGCCAAAATATTTCTTATACCAAACAATACAATTTATTCTTCCATAGCTACCTTCCATTCCTTACTGAGCTATGAAGTGCTTGGTTATTTTAAATAGAGCAAGAATGTCAAAGGAGGTAGCTAGTAGAGATTTGTAATAGGGAAGAAATCTCACCAAGTGTTACCACCTAAAAGTATGATTTGATGCTTAGTCCCTGATCTATAAAAATTCCAAGCAGCACACCTTTCATCTTTACCATAAAAAGAACTTTCAGTTTGCTTTAGGAAAATCCTAAGACCTTCATCTGCCCAACAAAGAGATTTTACCTGGGTTTGGATGAATGATAAATGTTCATAAATACTGATTACTATTTCCATTTGACTACTGTCAGGATCTCAGCAATGAAGTTCTGTTCTTTTTCCAGCTATCAAATATTTTCCATAGATAGAGAAACTCCACCAGGAACAAATTCTTCTTCATGAAGTTCCTTGCAGCCAGATAATGATGTTGTACAGTAGGCTACTAAAAATATGAAAGGGGACTGCCCATACTTTTCAAAATCTTCTACACTTGCATTTTTTTGTGAAAAATCTAGTCACTTTCTATTTCTATTTTGATGCCTTTCACCAGCAGTCAACACTGCACCAAATCCTAAGCCCTTTATCTTCCTCTGAATGGCTCAGCAGAAGCATCACAAAACAATTTTACAAACTCCTCTATAAAATGATCTTTTACAGAAAGCTTGTATATACATATAAACATACACAAGTCCATGAGAAAAACTCCTCTTCATACAGCAATCAACTGATAACCTATTTTACACAGCTGAAAAATTTTATAAAGTTTCATTCTCCCCTATGAACAGAGATACAGAAATACCTAAACCTTTCTGCTATGTATCAGTCTGCTGTTGTCCCAATCATAGCAGTAGGAAGACATCTGGATCCCTACACTTGTGTTCTCAAAGTCTCCTCTACCTCTCCTCTTTAAACCAGCTTGAATGCATTTGCTCACTCCAGTAAGGCTTCACTCTTAGGTTAATGTTAGTTCTGCAGTACGACTATTATCTTCTCCCACAATTTTCTAAGCAAAGATGGAAGTAATTTTCTTCCAGACACTGTAATTAATTTATTTTTTAATAGATTTTAATATAAAATCTGGAATTGTTAAGAATTTATATATAAAGTCAGCTCCCCTCATTTTCCTGTGCATATGATGGTTTAATTATTCAACAGAGTCTATTTTTTAAGCAATTAAGTTATTAAATTATTGAGTTCACTCCAGATAGCATGCATTTACAGAGGTAGAGTAGGCTTCAGAGATGTAGTTCTTACCACTGAAGAATGCGCACAGACAACCCAAAAAGCATTTCCCTAGTGTAAGGCTCTCAACTTCATTGAAATCCACTGGAACATTCCCCAAGAAAAGAAGTATTTGAAGTACATTTTCTCTCTACAAGTACTGTATCCACAAATCAATTAGAAAAGCAAAACTTGACCTACCCTTCCACTGCAGTAGTTCTGAAAGTTGTATTTACTCATCTTTTGATGAAAAAAGTAAAGCCATAAGAAAAGGGAAATTTGCATTCCTACATGCAGCCTTATGGGTACAAACAGACTCTCCCATGGCCATCATGCTAATTTTCTGTCACCTGGTACTGAAGAATGTAAAAGAAAAAAAAATTAAAAAGGCATCTGAGCATTTTTACAAAATTAACTCCTCCTACTTGATATGTCCCTGGCAAAGACACCTGGAGTCTGCTTTTACACTAGACAATGCATCTGTTAAAAACAGAAGTTTTAAGCCACTAATAAGATAATATTACATTCTTAAATGTAGCATTTATTATAATGCTACTTATCATGCAATTACATTTTTCATAAAAAAGCAAAATACAAGCTTGCAATGTTAAATTTCATAACTATTTCACCACAGTTTTCAAAATAATAAAGTGCAATTGAAAAATGGGTGTCACGGCTATCTAATTTGCTGTATTATAAGCTTTTAACAGCAGATAAAAAGTGCCCTATACTAGTATATTCAGTATGCCACAACTTTGCAGTCTGTTCACTACAGTCCTTGCTGAATGTAAATAACTTTTTCATTAGAAAGTTGTCTTCTGACACATAGTAGACGCATCAGGACATAACTGTAATACGTTAGAAAAAAAATTTAGAAAATTTAAACCAAATGCATTGCAAAATATTCTTCTGATTATACTAATTTTGTACAGCAATCCAAAATATTACATGTTTTAAAAAAATTCTCCCACTTCCCCTTTCATTCTGGATTGTTGCCCAAAGTATATTATGCCGGGTTTGGTTTATTTGGGTTTTTTTGGGATTGGTTGGTTTTTTTGTTGTCTTTTTTTTTTTTAATCTAGTTTTAGCGTAATTTTATTACAGCTTGACTTTTTTCCCTATTGGACACAATTATATCTGGAAGAGAAGGAAATGGACCATTTTAATGAATGCTCTCCATGGAAAACTAAAAATTTATAAATAATGGAATACTAAGGATTAATGCTAAGAAAGGATGATTTTCAAAAGGTTTTCATAAGTTATCAACTTAGGAGTTGCTCCAAATCATCGTACCATTTTTTTTCATCCTACTTCCCAAATAACATAAACAGTCTTCTACTCTCAAACATATTCTCCAAAATGTTTTAAATTTACTCATTAAAATGTATTTTAGACAGGAACAAGCTATAACAAAAGGATTCCCTGACCTATTGACTTAAAAAGCACAAGAAAAAAGCATTCATGAGTATGTTTAAATCATAAAGGTGATGGAAACATAAAGCCTTTGTATGTAGCCTAGATTTTGCATTAGATACACTGAAATTATTTTAAAGATATCAGGTTCTGCCAATTAGTACAACAGGGACTCTTTCTTTGAGCAAAGCAGATCACAAGATCAATTTTCAGACTATAGATTTCCTGGTACTCAAATAAGGTACTGTGCTCACATAAATCATAGCTAAACAGATTAGTTGCTAACTTTCCTATGGCATAAACAGGTCTTTTGTCTGTAGCTTTGTGAAGTTATAATAAGCACAGAATCCAAAAATTAGAAGTATTAACAATCCTTGACGTCTCCCTTAACAAGGCAGGATTGGAAAAGAGCCTGCCCAGTTAAAAGGTGAAACTAGGCTTGCAATGCTAGTTTAAACAATACTCCCTGGTATCATTTTAACTGGGCAACTAAACTCATTACAGTCACCTTGGTTATAAGGCATTGCAGTCTATGTAGTCCTCTTGGGTCTTGCAGACATCTGATTCCTGGAAGACAGGAACAGTGCCTCCCCAACCCTGGCAGCACAGTATCAGGGCAGTCCCCACCTCCAACTACAGAGGGGACAGTTCATGTCACTCAGCTTTATTAGAGGGAAAGAGGTAAACTAATTATCCTACACAAGGTAAATATTTTATCTTTTTGCTTAAAACTAAATTGCTTAAACAGTTTGCTACAATAAATGGGATGTGCACTGAAGTACTGAATGAAAATATTTTTAGCATACCTTACCAGAAGGCATAACAAATAACATCAAAACACCCCTAAACAAAACAACAACAAAATAGACAAAAACATAACATAACAAAACAAATGAGAAACCAAAACCAACCAACCAAACAAAACCAGAAAAACCCAAGCACACACCAAGGAAAAAAAAACAGAAGTCAGTCAGTACCAATTCAGATATGGTTTTAAACCATAAGCAAAACAATGCCAAACCACACACAGATATAGCTCTCAAAAATCACTGAAAACACTAAAAAAAAAATAAAACAAAACTCAGAATTTCCTCAAATTGTATTATAAATTAGATTCTAGTATATTTTTAGATGGTAAGATTTCTTTCTGATGCCCTCCAAAAAAAAAAATTCTAAAACATTGTGCCTACATAAGTGAAATGTCATTCTACAGAATTACTGTACAGCTTTAGAGCAATTTGGCACAGTTAATGCAAGAATGTTTGTAGTCAACACCTCAGATTTTTGATGTGATTAACAAGGAAAATGTGTCCAAAAAAACCTCAACACTTCATATCAGATGGGTTGTTTCAGTGATAAGAAGTATTACTGTAAGTTATACATCACTTATACAGAAGAATTTTATCTCTTTACAATTAAACATTGTATCCAAATAGCCAATGGTTAAAAATACTCTGAGGAGAATCGCAGCATTTCTCAAATGTAGTAGCAGTAAAGGAAAAAGCACTCCAGTAAAAAATTATGCTGTTGACACACATCATTTACCATTCTATGAATAAAATTCCACGGGCAATTTAGAAGATGTAGTATCGCATGTAATCTAGCACAGCAAATGTGAATCCCTCCTATCAAAATCAGAGAATTTTAACAATTGTTAAGATATTCTGTAGTCTTATAATACAGCATTTTAGATAAAATTATTTCATACATGTCCCAAAATGGTTTGCATTCATATAAGGCAGAACAAAAAGCAGTAAAAGACTTCACAGAATCAGAATTAAATTTCCAGCTTTTCTTGCAAGAATTAAAAAGTTGTCAAGAATGAAATCTTGATTTTTATTCCTAGAAGAAAACATAGAAATGTGCCAGGAAAATTGCACCATATCAGGGGTTTGGGGAGGTTTTTTTGTTTTCTAAAAAAAGAGATGTCAGTATTCACTGGATTTATAAAACACATTGATCTGAGAAACCTGAGTGAAACACTTCGAACACACTGGTGGATAGCAAGCAAGTAACCAGTCTGCTCCTTTCTCATTTCAGTGGCTTGTAACAGCTTAGAGCAGACACGTGAAACTCATTTGTGTGAGCTTTTGCTTTTATTCCTCACCAGACAGGATCCATGAAGCGTGGCCCTGGGCGTGCAGGCAGTGTGGCTAGGGAAAGTGTAAGGTCAGTACAGAGGTAATACCTTATTTCCTTAAAAGTAGCTTTCCATGACAGAAATGTGCACTGTTTCAGTGAACCCAAATTATTTTCATAGCAGAATGTTCATTTTATGCATATGATTTCTAGTCAGATTTTCCATTTCTGTGAGTTTTGGTTTCCTCCTGTCCGATAAGACAAATGACTTTGTAGCATCCTTTTGCAATTTTGACCATCCACATCACGTTCATAACATCCAAGACAACACTTGAGATAATCCAGGCGCTCTGAGCTGCAAATCCTAATCTCTGGAAAGCCTCTGTTCCAAATGAAGAAATTACATGGCTGTAATATATAGGCATGACGGCAATCCTCACCACGAAGAACACAACTGTCATCAGCACACCATTGATGATGTTGCCCTTTGAAGATTTGGGATATCCCAGTACTTCAAAAAACCACCTGCAAAAGAAGTGTTCACAGATACCAGACAGACTTGTCATCTCGTTAAAGACATCTCATTAAACAGGATTTTATTTCATGATTTTTAAATTAATAATTTCATTCATTAACTGCTTTTACGCTTTTACTCCTAGAATTTCTAAATTATTGCACTGTTGCAAGTAGTTCTGCTTGGCTGCATTCCACCCCCCCCCCCCCCCCCCGACACTTGAGCAGTGTGTGATATCCAGTACATCATTGCAGAATAACATGTCAAAAATCCTGATATGAATTATAAACCAGTTGACAACCAGGATGCATTTCAGTGACTGTTGTGTAATACACTGCAATTCCAATTCTTTTTTAAAACGATAAATGTAAATGGATTACTTGTTACTATAGTTTGCTTCAATAGGCAATTCAAATTCTATTCGTTTCCTGAAAGCAATTCTAGGATTGTATTTAGATATCCTACTCTAGATAGAGCTACAATTGCCAGTTTCTCAGATTTGGGATTTTCTGACTGTTTCTGTTCAGCCTGAAACCAGAACTTCAGAATCATTGTACATGTCACAGTTCCAGTATGTTATGCAATTAAAAAGATAAATCAAAAAAACACCACTCCCACTGGGGCTACTGGGTCATAAGTGGTCTTTAAAAAAAAAAGTAGTCTTGCATATTAATTCCTTAGTAGACAGACATAGCTTATCTATTGCCTAGCACACAGAACCTGCAGGTTGAATTCCTAGAAAAAGGAACAATGAACTCCTCTAGTTCTTTATCATTCTCACTTAAACCAGAATATATGCAAGGAAAATTTGCACAACCATGGCAAGTTAAAGACAGGACCACACCAGATGAAGACTACTTAAATCACTGCATTCATGATGGAGGATGAGAACAGGAAGTAGAACAGGCAGTTCACTTCCAAGAAGGTATGGGAGATAAACTATTGAACAATACAACCGTTCCAGAACTGGTTTTAAAAGTAACTTTTAACTTAATTACCTACAGATTACAACCTAGGTAATTATAGATATGCTAAAAAGATTTGCCAGACATCCAGCTCTTACAGAAATACCACAGGAGTTCATTAAGAGTGCAACTGAGACAATTAAAATCCAGACACTTGAGGTGGCAGCTAAGCCTGAAAGCAGGATACCTCACCACAGAAACACTTGCTGGCATGATGGAGAGAAACCTGATATATTTGGTCAGACTAACAATCAGCCTGTTCTTTCATAGATATAAATAATACAGATTCCAAAAGTAACATAAAAAAGGTTTTCAAGTATACTGTGATGTGCCAATATAGGTAACTGGACATCTGCTTAGCACCTTTCCTCTCTCAGCAAATTTTTAAAAAGTCAGTAATCACAGTTATCATTACAATTTCACCCACCACAGTTCATAATTAATTACATAGATGCTGATACTAACATGAAAAATCTACATGTTTGGCATGGAGACAATCTCTAGTTAGATATCCCTAATAACACAGACAGGAAATACACAGACAGTTCTGAGATTACAATATAATTTTATATTTTAATAATAGTTCTTTTGGTAATATTAACAATGCAAACAAGAAACATAAAAGTCAGTCATTGTCATTATCCACTACTTACTGTCTTAAGGGTCTGGTTCTCTTCAAATTTAATGAGAAAAAATAAAAATCCAAACATTCATGCACTAATGAGATGACATTCCTCAGTGCAAGGGACTTTATTATCTCCTACAGTGATTTCCATTTTTCTGAGAAAGCAGTGAATGTTGGTATTCAAAGACACATGATCTCACCATAGGCAATTTAAAAGTATAGCATATGTTACTTTTAGTAGCCAGATGTAGCACAATACTTCCTAACATTACAGTCTGAAAGGTAAGTATTAACACAGGTACCACTCAAACTCAGGATAAAATCCTGTCTTTGTAGAAGTCTTTTGGGAGAAGGGCCATTGGTTAGGACATGAATTTCAATAAAGGCACCTAGAATGCAACCCCACCTTTTCTCATTTTTCTTACTATCCTCTTCTTTGTATTACTAAAATGAGTTTAAAGAAGTGTTTATTTACTCCTTTATTTCTCTGCACACATAGAGCACAGGCTACACTAGACTGTAATTTCCTACTCAACTGCATTTGGGCAAATGAAAAAGGTTCCTATGTGATAGGAATACTAACACAGATTAAAATTTGAAAGAACTATGCAAAAATTCCCTCACCACTTACCGCTGATTGACAAAAGGAGTGGAGAACTCTGCAAGCAGACGGAAGTTTCCAAAATAAGCCAAGAGACCTTTGCTCTGGTTAGTAAAACAAAACAGACATACAAAAATCAACAATATAGATGTGAAATCTTGATTACAGTCTTCCAGTATACAGAGAATGATACAATATCTGAACTTCTTCATTGAAATTGATATTAAGCCAGTTTGCTAGCTGAGGCTAACTTCCTTACAATTTCAAAAGGAGGTTTACTATAAAAACGGCAATTGTCCTTCAGATATCTCTAAACAGTAGTTTCTTACTTTAAATAAATCTTTAGAAGACTTACAGCTAAGTGGACACGGAAAGCCAGCTAGAGAAGACTGGCAGAATTAGTCATAGATTATTATTATAGTGATACTATTACTGTCTAAGAGGATTATAAATATTTTGGATTTCTTAATGTTTAAATAAGCCCAAATAGAAACAGTGTAAGCTAAAGAAAAATGTCCCTGCATTGTTTTAGGAGATTTTTTTTGAATTTGCCAAATTACAAAATAAATTCCTGGCTCTTATTTGGCAGCAAAAAGGACATATAAAGAAAGCTCTTCCTTCTCTCTTCCCCACTGCAAGGGAAACCCTTTCCACGGCTATCATAGAACCTGCCATGCCCTGTCAGTTGGGTGAAGAGCACATCTTCACCATGCTGGTATCCAGATAACTCCGTGGCACATTTACACTGATGCACATTGTAACTGCACACCTTCCCCCAGGTGACAAGGAACATCCTATCCTCTGCCTTATTGTTTGGTTGTGCTGGAAATAGTATCCCATTACACAATGGCTGGGTAAGTAGCAGTTTGCAGATGCAGAGACAAGAAGATTTTTTTACTAAATTTCAGTAGGTCTCCTGAACAACCTATGGAATTGCATGTCATGATGCCTCTTTCCCCCACAGTGCATGCTAACACCCACTACTTCATGCATTTCATGTTTGTGTCAGTTCACACTACATCAAACAAAAAGTCTGTGTTCTTAATCAAATTCTCTCCTATCTTCAAGAGTAATTTTTGTAATAAGATACTTACAAGTAACTTTCTCTGAAGATACGAGAATGAGAGTAACACAGAGACATCCAAGAGCAGAGCTATATCCAAATAACAAGAACTGCTCTAAAAGAAGTTCATGCTAACACTACACTTTCTATTTACTCCAGAAATAACTAATGAATTTTCAGCATTAGGGAATAGCCTTGGTAGTCCTATTTTCATTTCTCTAATATTCAGCTCTACTTCACTTTAATCTGTGATAATATTAGTAGATCTAAATATCTTCAATCCGATAGAGAGTATTTACTTGTCAGTGTACTTTATCCTCTTTAAACCATTACATGGGAAATCTGACAGTAACGTGACATCTTGACACTTCTAACAATGTAAGCCTGGGATTCACACAGTAGGCAAGTGAAATAAATGTGCTAAACTCAGTACGTTGTATTTTATAAAGATTTCATTATTTACTGAACGAGCTTTTCAGAAGAAATTCAGGAGCATTATTCTGGAGGTCAGTGGGATTCCTACCAAGTCACATTGTCATCTTTGAGAAACTGCAGCAGTAGCAAAGAGTAACTAAGTCAGTTTTTATCCTAGAACAGTATCCTTCTCTTGCTCCTTTCTCTTCAATGTACGTACACCACCGATATTTATAGATATACACAGTTAATCATCCATTGTTTCCCCACTAATGTAATCCTAAACAAGAAGTCTCAGACAATCAGTTTGTATCACAACAGATTAAAAAAAAATATATATTAAAATGGAAAAATAAAAAAAAAAACCCAACAAACAACAAACCACCCCAGAAAAACCACCCAGCTGGTTGTAGTACATTCACCAGAGTTAGGGATCACTGACCTTGCAAATAGAATCACAAGCAGAATGTAACCACTTGAAACCATCTCCTCCTATTTTTCCAACTAAATATTCAGACTTGTGGTTTTATTTAAAACCCTCCTCTATAACCATGTGAAAAGCCCCTGTGTCAAAGTATCTCTACAGCAAAAAACTGAGAAGAGTTTTAATTTCAGAAGTTAAATAAATTACATATTTTTGTTGAAGGACTGTAGCATTGAAAAGGCATGCACCTAACAAAAAATGATTGATAAAAATCATTTAGAAACTAATGATGACTGAAAATACAAATATGCCTTTCACAAAGCTAATACACCAACCAGTGAAGAATACTTTTCTAAACATTAAGCAAATGAGATCTAGAAGAGCATTATTTTCCGTCTCATCTGCTTGTTATGTTACTGGAAAATATAGCACTCACCAGTACAAAATAGTAAGCATACAGAGCTGCCAAGTGATGCAGTACAAAAAATTTGTCACCAATTGCCTTCCAGTAGTAAATAATAAGCAACAAATCTACAAGAGAAAACAAATAATGATAAAGAAAATTTATTATACTACCATTGACCTCAGAAGAGTAGAACAGTGTTTCTCTAAGTTCTAGAGGTATAAATGCCAACATACAGCACCAGCAGAAACTTTCTATATTATCTCTGAAGAGAACAGATTTATCCTAAAGACTTTACTCGAAGCACTAAGCAACAGTATTCTTCCAACAGTTGCCATAAATTATTACAAGCAATAGCTTTACCCGAAACATTTTGTAAGGAAAAAGCCAATCTTGACCTCACACTTATAAATCCAAAAATGTAAAACAAGTGACAAAAAAATTAAATAACATTTAAAAAAAGAAAAAGGAGGAGCAGGCTATGGGCAGCATAGCCAATACACAAATACATGCAGTAAAAGCAGGGATCTATCATGGGGAACTTCTGAATCAAAAAGTAGTTATATTAGTACACAGGGAACCATTTATCCAAAGTATCTTGCAGGAGGCACTTGGAATGAGAAGTATGTTTCCTTTATTTAATCAGAATTTATTTAATCAAAATTAATGCAAAAGGGATAGATTGGACCTGAGTTAACATTCTAAAGAAAGCTTTGACAAAAAATTTGTTCTTCTCCCATGATGGTCTTACATTTCAGAAGATTATCTTTCCTGTATTGGAACAAGCAATTTCTGCCCCTACCTTCTCCAGAGTACTTTGGACTGCAATATTAGTGATCAGGGTTCGAAATCAAAGACTTTACCCCTATGCCTTTTGTATCTCCAGTGAGTGCCTGGATCTCTTTAATATTAGCTATCCTCAGGCAGGACTCTCTATCATCTGACACAGCCACTCCACTTCCTATTAATAATTAAACATTAACTATATAAGGAAGTGAAAGAATTAGTGGCCAGGTTCAGGCCTCTGTTCAAAGACATTCATTAATTCATAATTAAAGTCTAGTGCATAACTATTCAAAAACAGATACCAATGAATTTAAACACGGGATCTGAAGTTCTTATGGAAAAAACAGAGACTAATTAACCCACAATTTAACTGAGTGTGCTGATCACCAGAGTATCAATTCCACTGGGGTGAGAAATCTAGTCTGAGAAATAATCAAGTCAACAGCTTAGTGTCTGACCAGAGACTCCATCACAACATGAGAAACTTTCCCTGAAAATAGTTCAAGTCGCAAGTTTTTGCTTCGATAAGCCACTATTATCTCCACATATCATAAAAAAAGCTCCAAAGCATTTTGTAGCAAAATTCCCAAGCCAGTTTTTGTTGGCAGTGCATAATTAAGAACACAAAACATATGTAGGGGTAAATGCCATACCTAGAATACAATTTACAATTTCCATGACTGAATTTTGGCTTCAAGTGAGACTAAAAGGCAGGATCGTATGGCATCATTTGCCTCAGCTTGTATTGACATTGTCTAAAATTCTTCTGCCAGTATTCTGAGGTCACAGGAAGAAACATATGATAGACCTACAACTTGTAGACACCCCATAAGGAGTGAAAACTACTGCTTTTAACACCTCCTCAATTGGCTGAAGGACAAAACTGAGCTGGAGTTGGCGGTTGTGTATCAAACCAGCAGAAAACCACATAGTGGCATTTCCCCAGCACTTGAGGAGATATCATGCCATCTTTCACACCCTCTGGCAAGATCCTGTGATTTCACCACAACCCACAACTCCATGGGCAATTTTAAAAGCCACAGCAGAAACTGTATTGTATACACATATTACCTCTCCAGCATAGTGGCTCAGTATAAATATATATGCATAGTGACTCAACAGAAATATAGAGGTGGTGTGTTATATACATGTTGCATAATTACCAGAAATGAGGTAGCCTGTGGTAATAGCAATATTCAGCTTCACAGTTGAAGGGTCGCCCCTGTAAACATACCAAAAACACACAGTTACAGCCTTTGTAACAAGGAAATTTGCAAAGGACATATATGTATCAAACACACAATGTTCATCAGGTCACTTTATACTTGGCCTATCAGTAAGACATTATGAGATCTGGTTAAAAAAGATCCTAGTCATGAAAATGGACTCCAGTTTCACCCAGATACAAGACATCAACTAACTATCTAAAGAGGATCAACCCCTGCTTTGGAGAAGAGACTGCCCCTAGAGCCTTGATAGAGACTAGAACTGAAATCCAGCAAGCACTCCGAGCTGGCTTCTCTAAATAGATTATAAAAAAGAACAGCCTAGGCAGTGTCTCTTAGCACTTCAACTGACATTCTGCATCTCCATTTTTGTTCTTCTGCCAGTGTTCAAACTTCGTTAAGGATGACAAAAATATCTTGCTCAGCTGGTGCTTTTCATATTCATAAGGGGATGGATGCTTATAGGCATACACAGAATAAAAGAAGACATGAAAGGAATTATTTGCCAGTTCTTTGGAGCCAAAGAACCTTTGAGAAGAAATGCTTTTTAGACTAGTTTCACACCTCCTGTCTCTTCCCTTTTGGTGCCAAACATTCAGCAGGCAAAGTTCTTAGTAGCACACACACTTTATTTTCTCTAGGATGTTCAACAAACCCAAACTTGTGAATACAGCTCAAGAAAGGGAAGCGTCCACATTAAAGCAAGTAAAATTTATTCTTACCTCCACTGTCTTCTCTGTATTCCTACTTTGAGGAGTTTGGCAAGTCAATCTCTTTTCCTCGGCATAAAGACTATAACTATTTTGTTTAGTTAATTTATGCATCTAATCTAGATACATTTTGTGTAAGAATTGAGCTTCAAGTGACAGGTCTATGGATTTTTAAAACATGGACTGCTCAAGACATGCTGTGAAAGCAATCTTTGTTGTGAAACTTTCAAGAAAAAAGGAATATAACTGTGCTTACAGCCACCTCCAATACAAAAATCTACCTCAGCTAGAAAGCAGCACAATGCTATTACCAAGCTATTATTTGTTAATCCTATTGGACTGAAGCAGTGGAAGAGATTTCCTGTATTACTACAGCCTGTTCACTAAATTTCAAGGATTTCTCAGCATCTAAAACTAACTGCTTCCCTGAGTGAGAGGGTAGCTTACAGGAAAATAGGACTTACAAAACCAGAAGTCTGCCATTAGGTGAGCAAAAACATTACCAGGAGAGCCTGGAGCTCACTCCATCTCTTATGATTGGCTATAGAGGCTCTCTTAACAGCAAGTTGAGAAAGGAACATTTTACTATGGCTTCAAAACCTGGTTTCATGAGTCAGGTAGGTTGTGGCCTGAGTGCTTCTTTAGGTGTCGCTCTTCTGAAGGTCACAGCTACACACAGGGAATAGACAGATTCACAGATAGACAATTCAGCAGAAACTCTTTAAATAGTTAGAGCTCTCCCATCAGAACTCCCACCTGCTGCAGTGGCAACATTGCAACCAAACTTGTAAGTGCTCCCCACACACTTTAGCATCTTCATATTCTTCTCCAGAGAACATGCAAAGGACTGAGTATATGAAATTGATTCCATGGTATCATAAACATGGCCTAATTATATGAGATAGGAAATAATTCATTTCCCTCCATTCTCTCCATGAGAACGGTCACCTTGCAACAAACCTTCTCTAGACTTTCTAAACCTACACTTCAGCAACATATATGGCTGCACTGCCCATCTGTAACACCCCTTCAAGAAGAATCCATGTCAGAATCCCAAAATAATCTCTACTAATGGAAAACCTAGAATTTAGTCTAAAACCTTCTGGATTTTCTGATCTATCTTTTTGACCAGGAAGTGCAATGGAGCTTATGAGCTCTGATGTTTGCAGCCTAGTTTTGATGCAAGTAAGAGCCAGGAGTGACAAACAGGGAGTGACTTGAACAAGCAAAAAGGAAGAGCTATCTCTCTCTCTTGTGATTGTTAAGGAGGTATGTGTGGCAAATGAATTACACATGAACACACACAGGCAGATATAAAAAAACCAAAACAGTCCACGTGACTTTCTTCCAACTTCTTTGCAGATACAGTCATATAAAATGCTAAACAAACATCAAACTTCAAGAAGTGTAATGACTGTAAAGTGCACAGTCACAGAAAGTCTGTTCTGTGAAGTCACAACTTAATTCACTTATTTACATCTTCTCCCTCTCCTTATCTGATTTCTGCCACCACATTTTCTCACCACCTCAGAAACAATTTCTACATCATCTATATTATCTAGTCTGTAAAGTGTTGGGAGAAACTGTAGATCATCAAAAAAATGTATACATACACAACACTGATAACTTACCAGTGCTCCAGTCCTTATTATCCTTTGTTAGAATCTATCATATCTAGTTTCAGATACTACCTGACAATAATACCACATCCTCTCACCACTGAGCCCAAATCCTTCACAGGAGTCCTGAGCCCTTTCAAGACATCACCATGCATTTAAACTTCATGTGAACCCAGAAGATAGACTGACACATGTAGAGGCTCAGAACTTGTGAATTGCCATTATAGATAAAGATATCTTTAAAGCTCACAGAAAAGAAATTATTGGATACTGTCACAGTCAGTGACTACACAAAGATGGTGGCAATAACTACAGGGAAAGAGTATCTGCACCAAAACCTTCCCAGTAGTAAAAAACTGAAGCATCTCTGTAATGTTTTCAGGCTACCTGGCCTACAACAGTGCCAGAAAACTGTAGGAAGGATTCCTGGACATTTATCTTGTATTGTTAATAACAGAATCATACAGAAAGCCTTGCACATCCTTCTTATCTGTCAATGACCAAGTCCCACAGCTTATGCCTGCATTTCAAAAGGGCATTAGATTTCCAGACTGAGCAGCCTTCCAACAGCCCATCCGGCACTTCCTGTATCATTTGTTTTTTCTCTCTTCAGTCTTACTCAACTAAAATCAAGACTATGTGGATTCAACTGTGAATAAATGTAAAAATGATAAGCAACTTAAGACTTAATGTACACATAAGCCATAAAACAGACTGGGAATAAAAATGGTTAAAGCTCTACAAGGTCAGCTAAGGCTTTAATTACTGTGTACTGAAAACCAATATGACATATGGGGGAATGCACAGACTAACGCTAGCCTTCTCATTTATAAGAGTAATGTAAAAGTCAGCCTTAAAAGAAAATATACTTCTGCAAATTCTGAGGAAACCACCCTACGATTCTGGCTTCACTAACAGAAGAAAGCCTAACACAAAGTTGTATTTTACTTGCAGGCTGTATACAAGCACTCACAAAGCCATGAGCAGTATTATGTTAGGTCTTCCTTTACACTTAACCAGTTGTGTGAATGGGAATTCAAATCTATCTAATTGTTTTAAATACAGTGATACTTTACATGTTTTACATGTTTTAAAATTATTAGTTTAATAACAAAAATACTGGTTTACACATCTAGATGGTGCACTTTTAATTGACAAATTCCTGAAATCACTACGATATTTTTCACCAAGAAACAACTTACAGAAATACTACCATGAAAGGAACCTGAAGCTATGACATAAAACACACAGATTAAATATACTCCCACTAGATAAAGTTTTCCTTACTCTAACAAATGTAAATAAAACCACTGATAGCAACCATTGTAAACATATCAAAACAGAAGAAACTATTTGGAAGCAATAATTCACAAAATTCCCCAAAGGCAGACTATCTTTAAAATTTAATGCTTTTACATAATCTAAGATGCTAAGGCTCCATAAGCAAGATTGTCAACGTAGCATAACAAAAATATCTAACATAAACTTTTCTCAAACTTACTAAGAAGAAAAAGTGGTTTGATTTCTGCTTAGTTTAATTTTTTTTCCTGGAATTACATCAGGGAAATTTAGTAAATGTGAAGACTGAATTTATGCATCATCACCAAGAGGCTTTTATTTCTGCCTTTCATGACTTCTTTTGTACTGTTTAAGAACAAGGTCTAAGATAAAAGTTTCTATCTGATAAAGCTTACCACACACTGAGAGAGTTATATAGTAACACACTGCTTTTCAAGATTGTTAACAGATCTCATGAGATATTCAGACTGTATTTGGAATCTCTAAAAATACTGGAATGCAAAGAAAAAGGCTAAAACAGCCAACAATTTAATCAAATATCACTACATGCAGAAGAGGTCAATGTTGTCTAAATTTAGGTTACATTTATTAAAGCCACATAACAAGCCAGTAGCAGAACACTTCAAGCACCCAATTCTGTCTAGTCCATGCTGCATTGTCATTAATTTATAATATCGTAAGAGCAGAACAAGCATCAGATGTTAAATTTATCCAAGTTTAAAATGACTTCCAATGTGGTCCTTTGACAAGGTTAAAAACAACAGTCTATTACAGAAATATGAAGTGAAACAAAGTAGTTAGTGTTAAAGAAGAATATGGCCTCTTCCTCCAAAAGTTTCATAATCTTTTTTAAAACAAAAACTGATAGAAGCTTTATAGAAGGCAGAAATACAAACAACCTTAGACATACATATTTTGTACATATAATAGATGCCTCCAGCTTTCACATAGACACACTCTCTCCAGACCTGCAAGAGCATTTCAGTTTCACTTTAAAACAATTATAGTAAGTAGCATAGTTTCATGCACGGCAATTTACAGTTACTCTCTTGGTTCTATGCTTTAATAATTTAATATGTGACTTCAGATCAATTGCTTGTATTTTATCTATTCCACTTCACTGAGACACAATGAACTAAGACATTAATACAGACAAAATAATTTGTAATTATCAAATAGTACAGACATTAAAATGGACATCTTACAACTGCATGTTTTAATGGGAAATTAAACAATTATTTCAGTCATTATTACACTGCAGGATTATTTTTTTCCTTCTCAATTATGGTATTTTATTGTCTAAGCAGAACGTATATGTAACATGCCTTACCAGAGGCGGTCAGCATTAACAGCGTCATCGTACAACAAAATATAGAGGCAAAACCCACCAACCACCAGGGCGTGGAATGTGGACACTGTCCTGAAAAAGAGATCACAGTCACAAGGCAGTCACAAGGAGGCACTGCCATTTACAACTTTCAATACTGTGCTTAACGCAGGATGTTTCCAAAGTCATTTGCAACTGCATCCAGATACCTCTGTGGAAGACAATGCTATCCAGCTACTTACAGAATGACAAGAGATAAAAACAGTCAAAAATGAGAAATCTATTGGAGGTGGGGGAGGGTTAAATAGAAAGCAGGGTCTTAAAGTAACTGAGTTGTATATTTTTCTCCAATTATCCCATAAATTTATGAATCCTTAAAGACAATATGACATCCAGTTCCCTGTCAGTATTGTCCCATCTATATGCATTTCATATTCAGATAGGTCCACAAGTCCTGCAGTAGCAGGTTTCATGCACCAAATTAACAGACGACCTATAATAATATGGAAAGAGGGGCATTAAATGAAAAAATCTTATCAAGAAATTTTCAGAAAGAATTTCTAGTGCATTTGAAGTAGATTCTGTTTTTTAAAGAGAAAATCTGTATAACAAAAGGTTGTAGCTGAGTATCTGAGGTATAACAACTACTGGTCCATATGAACTAGCAGCTCACAGCTTTATTGTATACTCCTCCTGTCATATATAAAGTCACAGTACTCAGTCCATACTTGGGTACTAAACACTTTTTTTCCCCCCACACAAGATACAAGTCTCAAGTATATAGGCTGCATGCACACTGTAGATAAACTCTGAATGTTAACAAGCTTTTAAATAGAATTACCTATTTACAGAGGCCCCAGCAGGGTTTCTGCCAGCACATAGGTCAGGGCCATTCCTGCTCTTTTGAGTCCACATGTATTCTTGGAAAGCAGAACAATACAATGGGCATGGGTCCAAAATGTGTAACTTTGTTCCTTTTGTCATGGGTTTAACACTATTATAAACTGCATCTAATACTGTGGAGCTACTGCCTGCTTTCCCACTTTTCAAGCGTGACTAGGAAGGAAAAAAAATGTGCTGAAAGAACCTACTGAATCATGGATTCTATTTCAAAGATGAGAACTCCAAGTCTGATGCTGTGGTCAGAAACATCTTTGCACCATATTCACAGCATTAACAATATGCACACAAATGTAGAGATGCTGCTAGTTATTAGTCTTGTCTTTGTACATATTGAATGCATATATTTGGAAGTTATTAATATTTTAAATAAGTCACTCAGGAGACTAAATTGTGCCATGTAAGTACCATGTACCATGTAAGACTTGAAAACATCTCCCTGTGGAACCCTACAAATAAACAGCAAGTTGTAATCTGTTTTCAGAATTTATATTATTGTCTATTGACATTAGAAGATTCTGTAACTTTTCATAAAAGTAGTATTTATTTACAATTTGTTTCAAGAGTGTCAACATGTTACTTTCAGCAGCTTTTTTAATAGTGTAATACAAGCTGGATGAGAATATTTATTAACCATTCTAGCACACTCTGCATTATTTCCCTTTTTAACAAAGAAAGAAAATGTAATTATCAGAATTTTAATTATAATTAATAGTTTAATATGTCTACTCTTGCAACACAGAATTAACAGGGATGTAGGACCTTTGCTTCTTTTTTAAAACAGAGTGATATATAACACTAGTGTTTGAGAATTACCTGGAATTTTTGAATTTTAGGAGATGATAATGCTAAAGAAGTAAAATTCATCTTAGAATATAGCTCATAGTTTTACAGTCACAATTTGTCTTGGGAATGACTGTTTACCCAAACCTCAGTGTTTAGAATACAAGCTATACACAAGCACAGCACTTGAAGGGGGAGGAGAAAAAAAATAAAAGGAGAAATGAAAATATAGCAGATTTCCTCCTTAACTCTGGACTTCGAAGTTTCTCCATAGAAGAGGGGACAGAAGAGGGAAATAGTGCAACACTCAATTTTAAAATGGAATCTAGGTCAAGCTATCAAGCTCTGTACATTTCCTTGAAGTGACTGTCAAGGCTGGAATCCTTTAACTCCTCACTAAACTGCAAAGAAAAGTTGCACACTTGTTCCTTTCTTATTGAATATATATATATATTTGCAACTTCTTAATAGCAGTACAAATATTTATTATAGAAGGAGTGACAGGAATTTATGCACAACAAATTAATAGTTATACTACATCTGTATTGAAGCACAGTTTAACTCAAATTTGAGCATCTGCATACTTAAGATTCCAGATGCAATTACTTTATCGATTCTTAATTCTAAGAAGGTCAGAAAAAACACATTTACAGTATGAAAAACAGTCCACAACTCTAGCTAAAATACTTGATTACAAAACCCTCCAAACTATAACAATATTATTTTCAATGCTACAGCTGCTTTTAGGCAGATGTCCTCTTCCAGACCCAGCTGAGCTGATAAAAATGCATAACCAGCCTCTGTGCCAGTTTCCTTCAGGACTGCTAACAGAACCATTTGTGTGAGCACTCACTACTACAGTTCAATATAGGACAAAATAACAACCATCTACTTTTAAATCATTTAAGTTAACCCAACTAATTTTACTGGGAGATATTAACTTCCTCTACCTGCACAGCTGTCTGCAGAGTACATACATGTCCATCTACATTCTCTAACATGAAAGATACTCCTTGGGGTGTCTCTCATTTTGGTGAAACACTGAAATGATGAGGCAGTTTGACAACACACTGTGTTAGGTTAGCAGAGTTAACAGTCAATCTTTTGTAGAAATGCAAGCACAGTTAGCTTTTCTTTCACTTCATGGCCTCCTCAGGTATAATATCAACAAGCATGCTTTGTGTTTCACGCTTCTTAACTCCAGAACAGGATGTAGCACTGGACTGTTCTGTGTGCTAACATTCACATCCTGCTTTAAACCTCATGAAAAAATGAGGAAAGAAGTAACAAAGGACACAGCCTAGGGTAGTGTATCAGCTTGAGCAGTTAAACACCTTATTATAAAGCAGCCCAGAGATTACAGAGCAGCTTAATTCCAGCACACTTGTGATGTGTGAAACAATTCATATGTTATTATGCAAAGCACTACAACTTAGCATAGTGCTACTAGGCATGGAATAAGTTTTCAGAAAGCCTACTATGCAATCCATGGGTCACTTGATGTGGCTTAGAGACAAAAGTTCAAACATAGTATCAGTTTAGTTTCCCTGTCTGCCTCTATTGTCAATTGTAACAGAGATAAACATAAGCTGCACTGACATCATGAACTGGCATTCTACAGAGTTGTTTGGGCAGATAGGTAATTGTTCAAAGATTGAACTGAAATTAAGATGGTACCTTTAAGAACACTGCAGGTGGACATTTGCCAAATGGAAGGGCAAGACTATTTGAGTTGCTAATGCTGCCTAGAACAATGGAAACAACTTTAAAAGTATCCACTTGGTACTGCCTTTAAACAGCACTAAGGAGGAGCAGTGATATCACTAACATATTTTGAGTGCAGTGACAGACATACAGTACACATTTTAGCTTCATAGTTGAGAAACATCTGAAAAATATTTTAAAGTTATAATAGACTACTCAAGCAAAAAGTTATACTCCATAAAGTTCATTTCAATTGGAGAACCTTGTGTAGTATATATACCCTTTCACAGTAGTATGTTGCAAACAAAACCGTAGTGATCAGCACATTTGCAATTACTACCCTATACATTCTTTATGGCTTAAAAGAGAGGAAAGCACCCAGGAAAGAGTCATAGGGTTGTCTGAGGAGACAAATGTAATGCAGTGATGGAACTGCAGAAAAACAAAGGGAGTGAGGAAGGTTTTTAGATTGGGTTCCACAACTCCATAATGTGTACCCTATGTCTGTCACAGCTCCCCCATCCTCTTCTTGCAGTTTCCTTCCCCACCAACACATAGATAACAACTTGTATAACCCTGCCTCACTCATACTATGCCAACAATTCATCCAATTTCTTCAAAAATCACAGCATACATAGAACAAGTTTGTAGTGCAGTAGCACCAGGAGAACAGGAGAACAGCAAAGCTATTCGGTTTGCGTCCAAAAGCATGACCAGCGATACACTAGCATTCAGATCACGGAATAAACCGCAACAGTTTTGACATTCCTGTATGTTTGCACCTCTTCTCTTTGCTAGAAGCATCAAAGACAGCCTTTTAAAAATCTACTTCAGCTTATTACCTCTCACCAGTCACTGTTTGCCTTTTTTACTAACCTTCATTTGGGTATCACTGTCTAACAAAGCATTTAATGTACAAGCGTTTGCAATGCTGTGTGTTCAAGAAGAGGCTTCAGCATCTTACATTCACAATTTGTCAAGTGCCTAGAGCTGTCCCTCTAATCTTTACAGATGTTTAACTAGTAATGTTTTCTGCAGTCTTATACACACACACAGACACACACAGGTGGCTCAGTTGTTGACAAATTCAGGTAGTCAGTAGCTGTAGTTTGTTTTGAACACTTTACCTTGAATTCCATTCGATCTTCCTTTTCTGGCTGAGATTATTAAAACCAGGTGTTATTCGTGTTGACACCCAAGAACTTAAAACATGGAAGAGAAGCTGAAATACAGTAAAACTGGCAACAGCAATGCTAATAGTCAGGTTGCTGAAGGAAGCCATTGTTCTTCAGCCTGTGAAGAGAAGCAGAAGATAGTTTCAGTCCATTCTCCATTTAACTACTTAAAGCAACAACAGAAAGTGGTTTTGACAGCTAACTTGTCAAGAGAAAAATTATTCACCAAAGGTTTTATCCTGTTCAACATATCTACCTAAGTTGTAACAGTATAAAAGTATCCCCAAACTTTTATATATAAAAGTTTCATCTTGGTTTGAGGGGGTTTTGGGGGGTTTGGGCTGTTTGGGGTTTTTTTGTAACATTTGCATGCAACTTACTTTCATTGCCTGAAGTCACACGCGTTTTCATTAGACAGAAGGGGTAGGGAGGACCACTGGCCAGTGAAACCACCAGCTCAGAAGCCTCCACTCCTGTCCCAAGAAGTGCCGAAGTTAAAATTCATCTCATTTTTAACAGACTGACTACTGCTGATGGGATTTTAAAAAGGAAAAATGAAATTAGGTAAGTGTAGTAGAGAGATTTTGAGGTCAGCCATGGGAAGTAATAGGCTCGCTGCAGCTTTGTTTGTATACTTTATAGAGATGGTAGTTCTCAGTTTGCACTCTGTTCCCAGTTGAGGGTTTCTCTCTGTGAGAGCTCACAGGCTATCATATTTGAGTTTTTTCCTTCTTCGTGTAAAAGTCTAAACTTCACATAATTTCAGGGCATGCTGGAAAGTTTCCTATCATCAGAGCTAATGCACTTTTCAGATGCTGGATAATTACCTATTTTATGAGGTCTAAGAAAATAGCTAAACAAGTCTAAATATAAACATCAGTCTCTAAATGCTTCAGTCATTTCTCCTGAGTCACCAGTATTCTGCAAGACAGAATGATTTTTTTTTCCCAGAAGCCACAAACTTCTGACATACATCTCTGGTCTGATGGTGTCATGAAGTGTTTAACATCCCAAGACTAGCAAAGGTTACAAACACATAAAAAGTCAATTCTTATTGAGAAGAAAAAAAGCCAAATGGCTTCATTTAAAATACTTAAAGAAATATTTAATAGCCATTTCAATAACTGCTTTCATTAGTTTTACTGAAGAAAAGTTCTAAAAATAAAATGAGGACTTAGAGGCTAGCATAATTTGATGTTTCTACAACAACTTAATGGTCACCAAACTGCTACAATTACATAATACACTTAAGTCCACCTTTAGTTCACAAGCATTACAGAATGAGGGAACATGCATTAGATTTTTGAAACTGTATCTGCATTGCAGATGGAAAGAAACTCCAACTTAAGGAGAAAACAAATAGGAAGAAAAGTCCTCCAGTTAAAATAACTTCTTAAAAAATTAAAGTACAATATTCTCACTTGGTGGTGCAAACAGTGAGTGTATTGAAATACATTTAAACTTAGAACTTAAACTAAGAAATTTGTTACTTACAGATCAGGGACAAAAGAATACTCCTGTCTTCAAAGATTTAGAAGGAGAAAGTTCATTTTTTCCCTCCTATTTCTCTATTTTTAATTCCCAGAATTGAAGAGTTAAAAAAAAAGTGCATTACCTGGAAACTTTCTCTGACTAGTACCCACAACAAAAGGTATAGCTACACAAGCAGAATGCAGGACAAATAAAAGCAGATTTATTGAGTGAAATCTGCATCCATATCATATGGTTTTCAAGTGTTTACTTCAGACCAGCTTTAATTGTGTCCTAGGGACTCTGCAGTTCTTAGATCACATTTGATGTGTTCTTCTGCCCCATCTTCCTTCTCAGTTCAACCCAAAAGGAATCCAGCTTGCATGCTCTGCAACAGCTATGCAAGCTGTCAAAGGGTGAACCAAACAAAAGAGGGGTAAGTAGCAGTGATCAAAGATTCAGTTCCTAAGTGCATTTTTACTCTAAACTAGAATTTTCACATACACATGCTGCAGTGCATTGCAACAAACTCTGGTCCACGCCAGTTGTTTATCTGAGGCCCTGTTCTAGTTCAGCAGCATACAGTCTTACATAATTTTTCATGTTAGTCTATTTAATTTTTCAATTTCCAGTACTATCCTGAATATTCAGTATTCTCTCAAGTATGTTTTACACTGTTCTCCACGTTCGTCTTCATTTGCCTCCATTGATCAAGACGACAGAAAATACAAATCAAATGTTATGTCCTTTTTACATAGTTTAAAGTACTAAAGATAAGAGGTGTTAAACTTGATTTTCTAAAACTTTCCCAGTTGAAAGAATAAAACAATCAATCCAATTTAATATCTTCCAGTTTAAACCCACTGGTAAGCACTAACCAGTGCCCACTCCAGATTCCACTCCTAGGGTCAAAACTTCATTATTACATCATCTCATCAGTAGCATTCAAGTTCTCTCTTGGACCACATATGGGGGGAAAAAAAAAATCCATTGGTTTCATTTCTAAAGTAAAGGAAGCCAAAATGCACATTGAAGACAATTGTCTTCAGAAAGAGAACAAAACCACTGAACATCAATCCCACCTACTTCATCCTTTTGACTAAAGTAACTCTCATGATGCTACCAATTTGATTCATCTGCAATGACTACACCAGTACCTCTAAGTTTCAAAGACACTGACATAACCTCTTGGATAGAGGAAACACATGTTTTGTTTTGTTTCTTAGTACCAGAATATTTTATTAGATAAATAACATCTCAGCATATGACAAGTATTCATTTTAATAGAAGGAATTATGGAATCAAACAAAAACCTCCTAACCATCCCTTGTGCGAAATGCATTAGAAGAGCTTATCTTTCTTCTAAGAATTTGATTTAGGAAAAGTACTTGGGTAGAAAGTGCATGACCTGAATTTCAGAAGTACTATGTATCTATACCTCTTAGAAGTTTGGCTGCAATCACAGAACCATGAGGCCCATGAAAGAAAAAGGTATGATGGTAGCAGAGAAGAAACCAGTCACCCAGCCTCTGTAGTTGGGTCTCTCAGATACTTCCAAGAATTCTTCAAGACTGATTTCAGAGGGCAATTTCATATATGCTTATCAAGATGCTATTTAAATACATTAAGTACCAAGTCCAGGAATAATTCCATGTTTTACTCAGGCAAATTACGAGTGCTCTATTTTAAATCAATTCAAGAACAAAGTATAAACAGTGTTTTGTGTGAGATGGAAGAACAGTTTAGCTATAAACATTTTCTCTAAGTTGTTTTCAACTATAACCCATTTAACACGAAACTTAACTGTTAACATATTTTCTTTTCATTTAAAAGAAAAATAATTTATCAGCTTTGGTTCCTCAGCATAACTTAAAAGAAACATAATAAGCTTCTGATTAGATATGATTTTTTTGCCCTGAGGACAATGGTCAGAGTTTATAAGCCAAAGGCAGCTTCAGCTACACTGTATTCTTCTGCCCCAGTATCTTCTCATAGCTGTCCAGCAAAGTCTGATCAAGATACAGAACTTCATGGATTATATATAAGCAGAGATTTTATCACCCAAACTGCATAGTCATTGATTACCATTCAGTCAGCTGATACGGTTTTTGAGCTAGTGGAAGGCTGGGTGCAGACGGAGGTTTAGTGTAACTGCTTTGTAATTCAGAAAAAAAGTACTATATCCAGGTTGGTTCTTCACCATTAGTTTTTCAGCAGCTGTCTTTTCCTGGCTTATCCAAAATTAGTCTCTTAACTATTCAGTTCCACAGTAATTATAAATGATCAGAACTTTACTCTTGCAGCTTTTCAATGTAGTCTTTAGGTAAATGAGACTGAGCAAAGACTTGAAACTAACAATTTTCAGCAAGGTATTGCTTACACATCTCTAGGGCTGTATCAAATTGCTCTATTGACCCCAGTAATTTTGAAAAAGCTAATAACATAGCTTTTCAATCATACTTGGAGCTGAACACATGCACTTCTCATCTGCTATTAACATGCTGTGGGTTTCCTGCAGTTCTGTTTGTACTTGGAATTTAGAAGAAAAAACCCCAACAATACTAAGATTCAACATTCATTCACTCCTAATATGAAACCATTATAAAACTTCTCACAGAAACAAGTCAATACTTACTGAAATAGGATAAAGGAGCACAAATGTTACTAAGCCTTGTACTAGCAATGGCATGTAGCATTTGTGTTCTCCTCATTTCACTGTTTCCACATCAATGTTTCACATCATAAAAATAAGCAGCGCAACTGTGTAGCCACAGGACATAGTAAGCTGGTACATAGAAAGGGATAAGGCCTGCAGCTCTTACTTTTTTCAAGGCTAGATTTCAAGATGAGTTGGATCAACTTCCAAACAAGATTAAGACCTAAAGCTGCTAGTGATACCAGGACATCCCATTCCCCACTATGCTCTCCTGATCCGTTTAAAACTGAAAGCCAGATCCAATCATTGTAAACCTTGCCACACTAATATGCAGAGAGCAAGGTGGGACTACTGACTGCACGTTTTATAACAAGCCTAGTAATAAAACATCTGCAGTGCTCAAGTTTTGCTGTGCTGTTTGTTCTCAGTGGTAGTTTATGTTGTTCCAATTAGACCAAGTGTACTGAGTTTGGTACCTTACAGCGTTAAGGAGAAACACAACATAATTCAAGCTACTCACAGCTTAAGCCATTCCCTTTTCTAGGGAAGACGACTCACACCTCAAACTCCACTTTGCTTTCTGCTCTTAAAACACCGATGCAATCAGCAGATTGGACACGCTTTTTATAAGGACAGGATAAATGGAGTGTGCTGTGCGCTGCGGTATCATTTACCTACATCGATTTCCTCAAACCCTGCAAGAAGTTTGCAGTCGCAAAGCAACAGGGAATGGAAAAACCCCAAACTCGGCGGCGGTTCCGAGCCGCAGGGGCGCAACGGACACTGACAAGCTAACTCCCGAGCAGCGCAGCGCTGGCGAGAAGCCGCCGGGCGCTCCCCTCAAGCCGGGCATTACCTAGCTCTCCCCGGCAGCCGAGGTGCCCGCCGTTCAGCCGTGCCCGCTCGCAGCGGTAGCCCCGGCCGGCCGGCTGACTGGCAGGCAGGCAGCCTCCGCGCTCGCTTCGGCCGCGGCCACCCGGGCGGCGGGAGAAGGGAGACCGACGCTGTACTTTGCGCTGTCACAGCGGCAAGCGCCGCCGACTGCGGCCCGTGGCCCCCGGGGGCGTTACCGCACAGGGGAAGGCCCGCCGCTGAGGGAGGGACGAAAGGGGCCGCTCCGCGCAGCCCTGCGGGGACAGGGAACGGGGCTACACCGCCCCAGCCCCGCCAGCGGCGGCCTCTCAGCGCCCCGCCGGACTCCTGGCTCCCTTCCACTAACCCCACGTCCCCTTCCTTCCTCCCAACTCGCCTCACCTGGAAGCGGTGCTACCGGGGCTGCGTCTCCGCCATGCCTCCCCGCGGTGGCGGGGACCGGACAACCCTTCCCAGGCGCAGGATGCTCCGCCGGTGGCGGTAGGGGCTCCGGCCGCAGCGATCGGGTTACGGCAGGCGTAGCCTTAAAGGGGCCGAACAGCCGCCGCTGCCACCACCTGCCGCCGGGCTCCGCTCGCCGCCTCCGAGGGGAAGGAGGCTTCCCCCGGCCCCGCCCGCCCTGCGCCGGCGGCCACCGCCCCCTCCCTAGCAGCTCCCCCTGCCCCTCACGCCGCGGGCGCTGGCGGCTGGCACCAGGGCTCTGGGGCAGAGGGTTGGCAGCAGCGACCGGCGCGGCACGCTGGGCGTGCACCAAACTCAATGAATTATCCGGGATCGTCCTTACACTTGTCGCCAGCACGGCTCGAAACGCAGCCGCGGTAACAGCGCAGAGAAGCGACCGCCTGTGCGGGCGGCGCGGCGAGTGGGAAGTCCACGACCGGCAACGTTCCGCGGGTCGCCCGGTACCGTAGCTGCCATCACCAGCCCCAGAGCCTGCTCGCCGCCTCTGCTCATCGCTGCCAAGAGTCGGTGCACGTGCACCGCGATGGGCTCATAGGTCCCCAAATTCTGCTAAATGTACACGGCTGAGAACGGCTTATGTGTTGGAGGACAAAAAATTCCTGCCAGGTAGGGCACATCAACCACTAACAATGTTTTAGTCACTGCGCCTTTCATTTCCACAGCCCCATTGTCTAAAATGTATCACGAGAGAAATGCTGATGTGACTGTTTGTGCCCTAGGAAGCCATTTACACTCTCCTTGATAGCACTGCACAGTATAGGGTCATAGCTAACACACCTGTCACATGGAGAACATAGATTGCTGATATCATTGCTGATATGCTGTGATTTTTGTCAAATTGTTTTTCATTTCACATTTTTGAACTGTTGTATAGCATTGAAAAATCAAAGAGAAGCAAAATTATGTTGACAAAATTAACTATGAGGATGATGATGAATGAACTTATGGTTTTGCGTTTTTAAAAACCTAATGGTCAAGACTGTTCCTCTTGGCATGCTTCTGCTATCATACACATCCAAAACCACCTCAACTTTCCTCTTCCATTAAGGATTCCTGATCTTTCAGATTAATAATTTAAAAATTCTCCTCTCTCAAACATAATGTTGAAGATATCCATACATATCTCACTGTAGATTAAGCCTTGGCTGACAAGGAAACCATCTACCCCAACTATGTACATTAATCTCTCTTGCAAGATGTCAACCATGGCAGGAATGCTATGGCTTATGCCTGAACAGAAACTGATGTTGGCTTGCCTTAATATGCCAGTGTGCGAAACGTAGAAACTCAGGTACTGACTAATGAGGCATTGAGCCATTCCTGCAGTAGAAATGAGAATCTGTAGGAGGTGGACAGGGCACACTGCCAACACCTGTAACTCTTTCAGGATATCTTGGCTTAACCCATTGCTGAATATAAATCAACTGCCAGATAAGTGTTTGTGTAAACACTGGAACTACTGAAGTTTGGTTTCCTATGGATTTCTGTCTTATGGTCGACCAGCTTTTAGAATTACTTTTGTTAAATTTTCACAAGAGATTCTCAGCTGAGTGAAGGAGATCCCAATCTCCTTCCATTCCAGATACAGATGGACAATTAAAGACAGCAATATCATATCAACACAGTTCCTTAGAGGAACTACTGGGATAAAACCCTCATCTTTTACTCTGATGTCATATCATTTCATTCCTTATAGAAAGAAAGCTTTTAACCTAGTTTCTATTATGTCTACAGTTTTTAGTGAAACAGAACAGCCACTAAAACCTAAGAACGACAGCATAAGATTACATAAACTATAGAAATGCTAAGAGAATTTTTCCTTCAATAATTCACCTTCCAAAGAACAGTCCTTACCTTTTGCTTAATCCAGTATCACTGACTACAAAGTTTCTTTACACATATTCCTTGCCCTCATAAGTTGTAACAATTATGACAAAGCAGTGGACCTCCAGTGTGACAGATGATCTGCAGTGGCAGTAAAGGCAGGAATGTTGTCCTCAGGCCTGTGGGCACAGGCAAGGACTCTTTTCACTCATGGTTAAAAACCAAAGGATCTGAGCAACAACCTGTGGCAGATTTAGGTGCCATGCTTTAAGTTGTTTCCCAACTGCCTGAGGTCATGATCATTCTCGTAGAGCACAACAATGAAAGTAAGTAGTTTCTTAGAGGCCATACTGTCAACTGGAGTCTCCATCATAAGAGTGTGGTAACACCTAGCACAAAATTGAGCGTGGTGAAGTCTTAAAATGAACAGATAACTCTGCTAGAAACCACCTATCAGAACCCTAAGCCTCAAAATAACCCATCACCATTATGCACTTACAGGTTAGGAAGCATTTGGAAGACAAACCAGACTCTCGCTAAACGTCTGTATCAGGCCTGTGTAGCACAAAGCCTACCAAACAGTTCCTTTGGCCCAGTATGCTGCGTGGGTGAAAGAAACTAGTTTGACCTGCCTCACTGCTCTCTTTGGCCTATGACCAGCATGTTGCCAAGCACACAGCAGATCATGACCAGAGGCAATGCCATCTTTCAACAGTCCAACAACGCAGCTAGGTCGAATGCTGCTGACTGTAAAGCTAAGAATGATTACGTACTGAGGAGTCATGGATGACAACAGTTCTTCCATGTGAGCACACAGTAGGATAACTCTCAGATTTTTTATAAAGAGAACTGGCTATGGGGGTATAGAGGCATTGCAGTAGAAGGGAATCCTGTACACAGTTGGCTATGGCTACTGTAATTCCAGGTTGACTTAGATTGGTTGTCTCTCCTCTTTTCCAGCCAGAAATGTTCTCCAGGAAGATTTTTGAGAAGTGCCTGTATATCTGGGATTATTGGTATCTAATAATCTCATCAGATTGGATGTTATGGCACATGTGCAATCTCACCTTGGATGTCTCATGTCCAGCCCAAAATTTTAGATCCTCAGAGAAAACGCACTAGGCCTGCATTGCATGTGCAAAGCAGCTCCAACAAAACCAAGAGTCTACCACTCCTACAAAGTGTTACATGAACTTACCACACAATTACTTTGAGCATTTCCAATAACACCTAAAAGTATGAGTACTTGCATGATGCAACTTGTGCAGCTATTTCTGCATCAGAAATACAATAGTCAAAGGGTAACAGTCACCAGAGTATGATCACAGCCAACTGGTCGCTATACAGTGACCACAGTTTGGCTTTCATAACTAATATACCTCTTCCCACTTCCATGTGATGTGGAGCCACCATTTTCCAGCAGCTGCAGACCAAAGTTGCCACTGCTAAATGGTAACTGTCAAGAACTTCCCCAGTCAATACTAAATGTACCTTCTGAAGCCAGGCTTCAGCAGGGAAGGAAGTACAAACAACAGGCTTGCTAAGGTGTGGTGTAGAATAGAGATGTAGGAACACAGGGAAAAAAACAAATTGTATTCCGTGTTCATAGAGGGCACATATGCTGAAAGATCATGGGGAAGGTAAGGAGGACAGAGGTATCACAGTAGCATTCACAGATAACAGCATAATTCTACTGGCTTCAGCTGAATCATCTTATTTACACTATGGAAGATAAAAACTAGGCTCTGCTTTTCATCTATGCTTTAAGTACAATTAAACTTCTTAGTTATACTGATGATTTTCAGCTTCATGACAATTAAGTTGAGGAATTACACAAATGAGGAACAAATTTTGCTGAAATGAATGAAGTCTGCTAAGACAGGGTGCTAAAGGGAAGGTAGTCCAATATAGGTAAGTTGAGGTTTGCCACAACCCATCCTCAGCCAAGTTGTACACACCTGTTCCATAGCCTTCTCCTTCTGTAATTACTTTCAGGGTGGCACTTCAGGTATGGTAAAAATTTGCTGTCAGATGACTACTTGTAACTCCCACTATAAAATATGTGAGAGGGATGTGACCATGCATAGAAAAACTACACAGTACCCTTTCCTAAGTATGCCTGTAATTTCAGAACCATGCTTTCTCCTACTTCTGCCAAGAATGTAGCCTTTATCATGGCTGCTGTACTGAAAAGTGAGGTATATGTGAGAAAGGAAAACACTTTTAGAGCATTTGAAAGTTATTCCAGTTGTGGTTTTGAACCCAGGACATAATTAACCTTTCTGTCTGAATTTACTCATTGTAATAAGAATGGATTCTTAATGAATGTTTAAAGCCTGATCAGTTTATGAAAGAAATTATATAACATGGTGTAGTAGCAGTAGTGGATTGAACTCAGTGACCTAAAAAATGCTTAAATTTTTTTCCTCTTACAGAAGTTCCTAGGCCTACCTGTCAGCAGCAGGAGATATTCCCAGAAAATCAATTATACATGTAAGCAAAAATATCTTGGAGATGAAAGAACATATGAAAGAGCAAGCACAATTCTCCTTTCACAACACTGTGAATCAAGAGTAACTCCACTGAAGCCAACGAGTTACACTGGTGTGAGTGAGAAAAGAACCAGCTCCATTGTCTGAAAGTTGCTCAGACCACCCATAGAGTCCAATCACAGTAACCACAGGCAGCTAATATTGTAGCATTTCGTTCAGAAAGCCCAAGACTGAAAAGAGACTAAAAAGAAAGCATCTGAATTTTGTTTTAGCCAAAAAAAAGCTGAAAAATATCAGGAAAATAGTGAATAGAAAAGATTTCATTTCTAAAAAAATCTTCCCTCCCCCTCAAAAACTGCATAGAAAAAAGAATTGTATGTACTCAGATAACAGTTGCTGAATTGTATGCTTCCCTGAAGGAAAAGTTTTATCTTCATTATCCAAAGATACCCTAGTTTGAATCAGAACAGTATTCCATGCCATATATGTCATATTCGGTATAAAACTGAAGGCCATCCCCTGAAACTTGCACACCAAGCTTGGTCCTTAAGGTCTCTTACATAAGGCCTAAGACCCAAGAAAGGCAGATGCATGATTAAGCTATTTAGCACATAATTAACACCAAATACAAAAAAGGAGGGATTTGGGCCTCTACCTTCTTTGAAGGTTGAGCACCTGAGGCATCTGGGGTGGTAGACTGGTAACTCTCCTTGTGAGGATCAGAAGCCCAGCTCTGCTGTTACAGAACTGTGTCTGTTCTGCTTTTGATTTCAATCCAAGAGTTCCTGAATCCAGTTCCAGGATCTAGCTCCCCGAGTCTGATTCCCTTCTGCTGCTGAGTCCTTCACAGCATCAGTGGTGATGATGACATAGTTGCCATCAAAGAGTGCTTGGGTGTGGTATTGGTTTTGTGTGTGTGTGTATATANGCTTGGGTGTGGTATTGGTTTTGTGTGTGTGTGTATATATATATACACACACACACACTAAATATATATAAATATATATACACACAAAATAAATAAATATATATAAATATATTTAATTTTATTGCTATTATTTTCATTAAAGAGAGTATCTGTCACTGGATCAGTGGTTGGACCAGCCCTAACCCTTGACAAAAGAGCAGACATGTTTTGCGTGTTAATGCACTTTGTAATGGCTACTCAGACTGCATACTACAGAATGCAAGTCTTACCTTTCCAGCATAGGTCACTATAATGTGCCCTGTCAAATTTTTAGGTATCACCTGTCACATTTTTAGGTACCATCGTATTAAATAATACCTTCAGTTTCCCTGCTTTAGTTTACTTCCTCTAAACACACCCTCTCATTTTCATCTTGGTCAGATAGTTTAGCTTTCCTAGCTCGTGTCACCTCCCACTTTGAAATAGCATTTCTCCAAGTAGTACTCACTCTCAGTAGCAGAACAAAGGCTTGTTTCTGGACAGCTGCCTGGTCACTAACTTCTTCCTGTATCTCAGCCTCCCTTCAAATGTTTTCTTCCAGTATTTTTCTTTTCTTTTCTTCATTTATCTCTCATCACACACAGCCTCTTTCATCTAGTTACACCACACCTGCAGCATTACCCTCTCTGTTGGTCGTATTGTCATGATTACAACCATCCAGAAGCTACTGAGGACCTGTAAAACAGCACATTGTGAGTTTATTATGCTGCATTACAAACATCTACACTGATGCACCATGTCAGCATTATGACAAAACATCAAACTGCATTAAGACCGATGTGCTGAATATGATCCACAGAACTCACAGGAACACCATCTCTTTTCTTTTCCAGGTCATTCTGTCTCCTCTTTTTTTCCCCCCTCTTCTACTTTATCCTCTGTTTTCTTATCACCTCTTCTTCTAATGTCACTTTATTTTCTTCCCCACAGCATTCTCGCCTGGCTTCCTTCATTGTCCCCCTCACATTCCTCCATCCATTTTCTTTTCTCTGATGTGCCTGCACAAAGGACTGTAACAGAGGCAGTACTGCAGCTTTATTATATGTGTCCTTGGCTCTTCCGTAAACAAAGCTGTACCTGGGTGCATCCTTGGGATCAGCAAACTGAGGGTCTAGAAAGCATTCCATTCCTAAATGCCCAAAGGCTTAAACCAGAGAGCTCTGAGATTAACATGACTTCTCAGTTCCCTAATCTCCAAGATGGAGCACACCAAAAACAGCAGGAGGAAGCTTGAAATAATATCAGAGCCAAGGCTCTTAGCAACAAGAGCACAGTAGAACAGGGTAGTGACTAGAATTTGATGATGTCAGAACAGCAGAGCATGAAAGAAGTTGTACTTGTAACAGCATACAATTGAAATGCACCAAATCAGTGCCAAGCAGTGCTAAAACCAAACAAGTTATTTCCCAACAATTCAACATGTAAAGGGTCACAAAACAAGTGGGTTTTTTTATTGTTCCAACTATTAATTAAAATCAGCATAATTCAAGCAGTGAACAAACCATTGCTTGTTGATAATAGGTATTTTGTTTTACATGATAGCATCAGATCTTGAGGGGCAGCACATCAGAGAAAAAGACAGAGCGCATGCTTGGGATAATGTCACTCATCTGTACGCTAAAGATAGCTTCTAAGCCTTGCTTAGATCTCTCTAAACTTTGGCACATGCCACAGCAGCTGCATAGCATTTAACTATGCCTCTTTCAGCATGCACCATAGTGCAGAAAGAATGGTTTATTAAGATATTTTAATGGCAGATATATTAGCCTGAAAAGCTTAAGTAGTTTCTCCGTACAACATAGTTCCCTCTAAGTGTCTGTCTATTTTTGAGATTTTGCCAAGATTTTTCTATCTTTTAAGTGATTTTTCCATCCCCTGTTCATCTCTGAATATACCTTGAGGAAACAAGGAAGAAAAAGTACTTAGCAGCTCAAGGAAACAATGAAACCTACTACATACTCATATATATCTAAATATGATTGAAATCCATCAAAAAAACCCTAAATAAGGGTTTCACATAGTTCTCGCAGTACTCAATAATGCTTGTAATAATTTTATATTTTTCAGAGAACAACATTATTTTAAAAGGGATATCTCTTAAATATTAAAGCTTTTCAATTTCATGTTTTGGCTTACAAGTTAAAGTGGTGTAATACATTGTTTCAAAAGGAAAATGTACTTTATGTCCTAATTTTGTCAGTTTAGAAGTCCCAGAATGTGCTATTCATTTTTCCTTTATTGCTAGTAATATCTTCTAGAAAGACCCTACTTTTAGGAGTACTACATATTACTATTGTAATTATTTGCAAATTTCATATTGGCACTACTATAGATCCTTACCTAGAGTTCAATTCTTAGTTTCCATCGATAACAGCAGGTCTAATGATTTCCTCCCTCTCTAAAGCCTCAATCTGCATGTTATTTAATACAGATTTCTGTTTCTCTGTGCAATTCTAGCCATATGCAGGAGACCATGCTCTGTACTGTAACTTCCAAAGCTATGATTTAAGACAGCAGTCCTGGTAATAAAGGTACAAAAGAGAAGAAACAGTGCATTTAAATATATCAGTGCCAAAAAACAGAATTAACTTTGCCTCTCAGATCAAGTGGAGAACTTTTTCAGGTTTCCACTTCCAGTGACACTATTCAACACTATAAATATTTTTGCTGATGAGCAACACGGACTGTGATTGACTTACTGAAGTATCTACAAATACTAGGAAAAAAACTGAATATAAAAGTGAAGGATAATTAGAAATAATGAAAAAAATTAATCCTAATTGTGTACATGCTATATATGAAAAAATGCTAAGGTGGAAGAGTCTCACTATAACAATGTATCATGCAAATATTATAAATGCATTTGAAAAGTCTCTTTGTGAATTGCACCAAATACATTGTCTAACTGAATAAACTGCAGAAAAATTGCATTGTCATATACACTAATTACTGTACCTTGATTGTGTTTTTTCTTTCCACAGTCGCACATTCATTTGGTTGTAAACATCCACATTTTTCTGTAATAATTCTACTGATACTGCTTAAAGAGCTAACATTTCAGCACCTGTTCACTTGATTTGCTGAATAATGGATATAACACATCTGGAGTTCCTTTGGCATGTCCTCTTTTTCTATGTGGAAATTATGTCCCAATGGAAACGGGAATCTCACCACTGAAAGTGGGAAGATGGTTGGACTTGATAACCTTAGAGGTTTCTTCCAACCCTTGTGATTGTGTGATATCTCAGGCAACAGTACATAAGCAGACCAAGATATTCCAGTCCAATGCCATGCTCTGCAGCTCACAAGTCAGATGTGTTCTGGACATACTGTGCTTTGCACATATGCACTCGGCGTTAAACTGGACATCTCTGACTCTCTGGATATGCCAGACATGCCATGCAGCATGTCCATGATGTTCAGAATTCAGCAAATTTGATGCTCATGTATATTGACCATCTGGGCACTAAATATGTCAAGTTATCCTAGAGAAAAAAACATGAAACAGGTGCTGGAGCAGGTAATGCTCTGCACCTTGGGTAATTAATCTTTTTGTTTAAAAAAGTATATATTTCAATAAATCTCCTTAGAACAAGGAGTCTTTTCATCTGACTTTCACATAGTGCCTGTCCCAAAGAATTCCTGCACATTGTAATAATAATCAGGACAGGAAGACATTACTTCATCATCCCCATCATCACTGTGGAAGTTACAGAAACAATGGCTTCTAATGATCTGATTCTTAACTACAAAAGTACACAAGAAGCAAGAAAGTATCAAGTCCAGGACAGTAACTCTTCAGTTTCATTTGAACAAACTTTTTTTCTTTGTATATACAATACTCTTTAAAGGTAATTGCAGTTTACCTTACAGATAGTTTCTCAGATTTAAAAATAAACAAACAAATAATTGGGGCTTTTACAAGCTCTTGGCTCGACTACTATCTGCTTAGGAATTGCTTGAATTTACAATTGTATCAATTCTCAAACACAAAGGTACAATCAAAAAAGCAAGGTAGTTTATCTTCAAAATATTCTGAAAATAATATGAAATCACTTGTAAGAGCCCTATTTGGAAATGGTTTCTATTATTTATTTGTCTTTGGTCAGTGTTAGGAGTTTTCATGGCAGCTTCTGATTTACTAAGTGTTTCTGCATGCACAACATTTTTTTCTTGTCAGTAATATATTAATCATCAGTCAACAAAATAATATCATAACTTAACTCTAAGCAATTGTCTCATGATCACTGCTTAATTCACAACAGCAGAAATCTACCAACTCTCCTGACGCCTTAATAATGCATTAAATTCACAGTAACTAATGCAAATGGTGTATAATTGCCTAAGAGTCATTTAACTTGCAATATAGGCAAGGACAGTCTCTTGTACTGTCAAGTATAAAGAGAACCATGTGAGGGGTTTGTGGTTTTATATTTTATGTTATCACATAATTAAATCCTATCAAATTGTAGTGCAGGAGGTTAGTTCTATTGGCTAAAGCTGGACCTGTAACT
>VWZO01011320.1:4743-77630 GCA_013396975.1 Bucco capensis | reverse complement strand
TGCCCTTAGTGAAGCCATGCTGAGTGTCTCTGATCACCTCCCTCTCCTCCATGTGCCTTAGCAGACCTTCTAGGAGAATCTGCTCCATGATTTTCCCAGGCACAGAGGTGAGGCTAACAGGTCAGTAGTTCCCAGGCTCCTCCTTTACACCCTTTTTGACAATGGGTGTGCCATGCCCCTTCTTCAGTCTCTAGGGACTGCACCTGACTGCCAGGACTTCTCAAATATTATTGAGAGTGGCTTGGTGACTCCATCAGCCAATTCTTTTAGGACTCTGGGGTGCATCTCATCAGGTCCCATAGACTTCTGTATGTTCAGGTTCCTCAGGAGGTCATGAACCTGACTTTCACATACAGTGGGAGGGAATTCACTGCCCTGGTCCCCACCTTGTGGTTTTTTAACTTGGGAGGTGTTGGGAGAGAGGTTGCCAGTGAAGATGGAAGGAAAAAAGTTGTTGAGAGCTCACTATGCTTCCTCATCATGAAGAAAATAGGGCCAGGGCCCTTAGCTGCTGTTTTAAGGTGCTTTCAGGAACCCATTGCCTTCTAGCTGTTACCTTTGGCTTAACAGAAGGGAAAAGTAAAGGTAAGGAGCTAACCACAAACCACCCAAAAGAAAACTTACCACAGCTGAGACTATAAACAACCATACACTGGGGAAATAAGTTATCTCTGGCACAGAACTCTATCCTTTTCTAGAGTAATGTATTATTATTGGTGATGGCATTACTCTTCTTCTTTACACCATACTTCTTTAAACTATGCTTCTTTTTGAACACACAACTTTCAGGAAGTAGAATGAACTTGTATTTAAAACCTCTTCATTCACAAGACAGCAGCTGGGTAAATCTATAGCCAGGTTTGCTGGTGTATCTGTGACTGATTGTGAGAGTTCTTTGGTGTAGATAGCTTATCTATAATTGTTGGTAATGTGACATCTTATCTATAACTGTTTATTTTATATAAAGATTTGATGCACACAGCTTCAGCCCAGGTGTAGTTTTTAGTAATGGAAAAATAGAATAAGCATTTGAACAGGTTTAAAAACTGCTGAGACCATTCTTCTGCATCTGCCTAGTTCCACACTTATGCATAAAAGTAGAGTTTTGAGATGGTATAGCTGTTGCCTCCTCTGTAAATGTAGCAGCATTTGGTTTCTTCATGTCAATGCGATCTTACCATGTTTCTGGTATGAAAATCCAGTTGTTGATAGGTAAAGATGAGCATCTGAGTACACTCCAACACACCTGAGTGTTTTGATGTATGCATCAACAAATCTAAGCTGCTTTTCACTTCTGCTACATTACTGAAATCCAGCATTATAAAGGAAGCTGACTTGGAACATCACTTTTCCAGCCTGCAATTGCCACGGGCATGCCACTGATTGCTACTATGATGCTGGTGTGGATCAGCGTCGAGAGAGCTTGAACATCCATGGGCATTATGAAGGTGGAGGAGTCTGCATTAACTGCCAGGTGAAAAGGCTGTTTTGGTCAATTTCAGCTACATTTGCAGAAGGGCTACTGAAGTGGGACTGCATCCCCACCAGTAGTTTGGAGGCTGACCAGTCTACATAGCTCCATTTCTCTGCTGGAGTTACTTGCACTCAAAGCAGGGAAAACGGTGTCTGAAAACCATTTACATTTTACAACATTGCTTTTCAATGGGTAAAAGACACATGTAAATTGTATTTATGTTCAGTACTGTCTGATTCAAATAAACCCACACAATGTAACAACTAAATAAACTGGAAATTCCTTTCCTGTTGTTACAAACTTTACCATTTCCCTGCTTAAGAGAAGGAAGTAAAATTAACCACATAAAATTCCAGCTCAGGCCAGCTGGTTCCTTACTGCAGCAGAACAGAAGGCTCGCCTTCATCAGCAGAAGTAAATGAAGAAAAATTCATGATGCAGTTCCCTGAATGATATATACATTATGATAAGAAAGTAGCATTGAAAGAGATATCATGGGATAGGGAAAACAGGATTTTTTCTCTCTGTTTTTAATGGCTCTTTTTAATAACACTTTAAAGATAAAGTTCAGTTGCTTTATGTGAAAATCCCATGAGTCAGACATCTGTAGGGAACAGGTGGTTAAAAACCACCAAGTGATGAATGTTGTCTTTAGTGCAGTCATATTCCTTTTCTTCCCTGTGCTTTCTTAGTTGTATATAGAAACAGTGTAAAGGATGTTACCATTTCTCAAGTCTTCCAAGTTCCCCTTTTTATCTCATAGTCTCCTTTTGTTTTGTTTTACATAGCATAACACAGCTGGTGCTAATTGTGAGAAGTGTGCAGAAGGTTACTATCGTCCTCATGGTGTTCCAGTGAGTGCTCCTGAGGGTTGTATACGTGAGTCCTCCTCTATCTTCTTTGAATTCAGTGAATAAATCCTCTCTGTACAGTGCACTCTAGATCATCTCATCTCCTCTCTCCTCTCTCCTCTCCTCTCATCTCATCTATGTATCCTCTTGTTTGTAACCCAACATTTTTAAGTTCAGCTCAGGTAGTCCTTGATCCAGATCCCACTGATGTTTGTAGATCATCAACTTAGGATTCCATCTTAATGGAAGAAATGTTGTTGGGATGTCTTTCCTGTTCCTAATCTGGAGGATTCTCAGATAAAAACTCCAAGGATCATAGAATCATAGAATGGCCTAGGTTGGAAGGGACCTTAAAGATCATCAGGTTCCAAGCCTCCTGCCATGGGCAGGGATGTCACCCTACACATACCATACAAGTCATGAATTCTGGCAGTTCAGGTAGCAAGTGGTGAAGCCACACAGAAGGCAGAAAATGTCAAATAAGTACAGAGCTCTCTTGATAACCCTCATAATATCATCTAGTGCAAGAAAACTTCATGCACAAAATGGTGGGGAGCAGGAAAGAAGCCTGGTAACATTTCCAAATGGTGTCTGGCCTTTCCTACTGCTCTTTTCAGAAGGGATGTCTGAGCCTGAATTGGTGATCAGAAGTGAAATGTTTCTTATCCTGTTCCTTACTGAAAGCAAGCAAGCTGAACTTGTTTGCTAGAGTCATGTGAATATCATGCTAACTGTGTTAGCATGGGAGATGACTTCATTGTTTGTTAAGATTTTTAGTGGAACTAATGTGTCTGTTTCAAATACAACTCCTTTCTTCTTTTGTTTTATAGCTATTCCAGTATATCCTTTTACTTCTCCAAATCCAGGAGATGCTATTGCTGGTGACATAATAGGCAAGTTTTTGGTGTGGTTGTTTTCCCCCATGTTGCTATTTTTCACTGTTTCAGTGGTGCCTGCTCTTTCATAGAGATTTATGTGGTAATTTTGCCACTATTGGTATTTCTCTTTCAGTGAGCCTTTCTTCTTGCCAGAAGTTCTGCATGTTGCCATGTATTAAACAATGTGGTGTGCTAATTTCAGGAAGAAAACTAAGTGGATCAGAATAAGTTTAACCAGCCTCTGACAAAGGTCTGCAGAGGAGACTGACCATGATCTTGTTGGGTGCTCTTATGAACATCAAGACTTGCTGACATGTACAGCTTGTCAGATGCTTGCTGCTGTAAATGTCTTCCTAAAGGTTAACTGGAGTTCATGTTGGCAAATGAAAAAGTCTTTTTTTCTGTGATGTAGCAGTCACTTAGATATAAACAAACAGTACAAATCTGTCTATGTATTTACAAGCTTCAGTTGTTTTCTTGAAAGTATTTGCTGTCACAACCAGAAAGCCTCAGTTTCCTTTACCACTTATCTCCTCTGTACAACACCCAAACTAATTGCCCTGGTAGGCCCCTGGGTATGCTCTGTTGCTTATTTCCTTCTCTCACCTATCTTTAAAAGGAAAAGGAAAGAAAACTCTCCAGAAAAATAAATAAATATAAAGAGGAGAGATCAGCTCTTGAGCTATTTACATTTTGCACAAGTAGCACCTGAATCTGAAGCCCTAAGCAAAGCAGCAGCTTCTGTGTCTGCAGGAGCTGTACATTTGTGCTGGCAGACTAAGCATGATTCCAGATTATTGTTTTTTTAAATGAGATCTGCATGTAAGGATCACACAAAGAGTTGTGTTGGTTCAGGAGTAGTAATTACCAAACACTCACGGTTTTTTTCCTTTGCAAAAATATGAGGAGCTGCATGTTTTTATGAGCTAATTTTGTTCCTTTCTTTCTTTTCCTTTCCTGCTGTAACTCGAAGGTGGCTGTGAACGAGGGCATTTTGGTCCCCAGTGTCTGTGTAAGTGCTGTAGATTCTTTGATGCTTGTAGCTAGCATTTGGCTTCCCAGTGCAATAGGAACCTTAAGGCTGTAACACTGTATATGTTTTCTTCACACATGTGCTCTTCAGCATGCAGGTGCCATGGTGCAGGAGTGCTGGATGGTGACTGTGATGGGAAGACAGGACAGTGCAGATGTCAAGCTGGATTTGGGGGGATCTCCTGTGATACCTGTGCTGCTGGCTATTTTCATTACCCCTTCTGCCAGGGTAAGCCAAATGTTCCCTTTCTGCAAGTGTATCTGAAACACTGGCCCAAGTTGTATTCTAGGGGATGAAGTTCTTTTGCCATGGAGAAGTTTTCCTAAGAGACTCTCCTAACACTCACAGAAGTCAAAGAAGGAGGAGAATGTGATGTGGAATAAAGAAATGCTGCATGACTGTGGTTTATGGTCTGGAGTGGATGAACATTTTGTAATGAAAAACATAAACCCAGGTTCCTGCATTGGTACATGTTGTTCAGAGGCTTGAAAATACTCTCACCATTACTTTTGTTCTTAGAGCTGAATCAGGTATCAATCCTCAAGCAAATCAAACCTGTATTGAATAGGTTTGAGCTTTTAACACCACAAGCTCAGGAGAGACAAACGCTTAGAAGAGCATGGAAAAACAAGTTGTAAAAGACAGGTAATGGTAGAAGACAGATAAAAATAGCTGAAAACACAGTCAGTGGGATTAGTCAAAACTACTGCAGTTCACAGCTTGTTCTCTTAAAGTAAGCTGTCATGCATTTAAACTTAAACTAAAGCAGCGTGCTGCAAACTGTGGTGGAAAGCAAGCAGCCCAGCCTGCTACTCCTGTCTGGGGTTGTCATCTTCAGAAGGGAGGTAGATGTGTAACCTTTTGGCTGCTGCTGCATCTACAACTGATCTCTCTGGTCTTGCCTTCTTGAAGTAAACAGAATTTTTATTCTCTAGGAACGATATCAAAATAAAGCCTTTAAACAAATCAGTTATTAACATGGGCAGAATGCACTACAATGTTCAGCTGGGAGTGGACTCTACTGTAGATGATGTTTTTGGAAGCTTCAGTATTTGTATTTCTCTTATACTAACCTCCTAGTAAGCCCTGTGCCTTTCCAGGCATCTTTGAAGTAAACAGAGCAAAGGCAGATGCTGTTGGCTGCAGCAAAAAGAGGAACTGAAAGGGGGAACCAGGAACATGAACATGGAACAGAAAGACAGTGTTTGTTTTAGATCTCTGTCAGTATAAAATCCAAGTGATTAACTGCAGCACTTTGGCTTGTACCTGGGGCAGCTGAGATTTCCAGATGGGTTCCCATTAATGGACCTATTAAAGTATGTCCAGCATCATTTCAGTACAATAGCACATCTCATCTCTGGTAGAGCTGCTAGTCTCAAAAGATGAATTCCTGCACCTTTCATGTAATTCAGCTCCTCTGCCTTCAGTGAGAGAGTCAATACTGGCTTTCACCAAACCTTTAGGTGAGCATAGCTCCTTCTCACAACACTTGTTTCATTTGTATTTCATACAGAGAGCTGAACTAGTCCCAAAGTAGAGCTGCAGCATAGAAGGTGCCAGTCAGGCTGCAAGACAACTGCTTTGCATCAATTGTCTGAGTGTTTCTAAGAAAGGAAATAACTGTAATTCCGAACTCAAGACTGTTTCTGTTGAGCACAAGTTAGAACACTTTAAAACACACACAAGAAGTCATCATTCTTTCTCCTTTCCTTTTTCTTCTCACCTTGTGCCAGTATTGTTCTGCTGTTCTAAACAGAGGTAAAATCTACCTTGTGGCACTCTGGCTCAAAACAGGGTAGTGGAGGTTTTTTTCCAGCAAAGTATTTTGGAAAGACAAAAGCAAATTGTCTGTTTTCCATCTGTGCAGCATGCCAGTGTGATGTGAGTGGAACCTTAAGTGGAGTTGGAGAATGCCAGCAGGTAAGGTCAAAATAAAAGACAGACATTAATTAAATGGATTTTTGTAGAGATAAACTGTTGTAACATTTGTTAAAGTAGAAATCTTAGTACAGATTATTGCTTTTGTACATAAAATGGCTGGATTTGTACAGCAAAGAAGCAGTTTTATGCATCCTAGAGATAAAAGGAGACCTTCTTGTGGCCTTCCAGGATCTGCAGGGGCTCCAAGAGGGCTGGGGAAGGACTTGTTAGGATGTCAGGCAGTGATAGGACTAGAGGGAATGGACACAAGCTTGAGGAGGGGAGATTGAGGTTGGCTGTTAGGCAGAAGTTGTTCCCCAGGAGGGTGCTGAGCCACTGTGCCAGGTTGGCCAGAGAGGTGGTGGCAGCCCCAGCCCTGGCAGTGTTGCAGGCCAGGCTGGCTGGGGCTGGGAGCAAGCTGCTCTAGTGCCAGGTGTCCCTGCCCAGGGCAGCCACAGGGCTTGGGATAGAGGAGCTGGAAGCTCCCTGCCAATCCTGACAAGTCTGGGATTCTATGATTTTTTTTCTCATCTTCAGTTTCTGCATTTTCTACTCTGTTCATTGAAGATGATAAATGACAGAAGTTAGGTCCAGATAATATTTTTTTGTTAAGATCAGAATGATTTTTCTCTTTAGAATGAGAGTGAATTCAAGGTGTATGGCTAGGCTTCGTGAACGAAGCTCCAGGGAGGGCTCCAGCCACACTCCTCCTCAGCGCCTTTTCCAAGTGCTGATAAAAAGAGGATAGCAGATAGCACCCTCGAGCCTAGCAATGGATTTTTTTTAGGTGAGACACAGCATGTGCAGAGCTGGACCCACCCTTTAGTCCTAAGGTTCATCTGCCAGGGCCTAGCAAGCTTGGACGCTGGCAGCCAAGTCCTTAGGATGGAGGTTTAACCTCTTAGCTGGAAGGCCTTCCAGGGCTAAACGAGCTCCATCTGCCCGGGTTTGGAATCAGAGTTGTCCTTCTCCTAGGATGACTGCCAGAAGGCTAATGAGCTCATCCTACCCATGCAAGGATTCTAGGAACATGGGTATCACTCCCCACCCTTTCCCGTGGGCAATGAGTTTAATGCTCCCTCTGCTGTGGGCACAGTTATGGCACCAGGGGCCACAGGAGACCACAAGGGATTGTCAGACTGTGCCTGGAATTCAAGGTATTGAAAGATTAAAGTTCTGAATAAAGTGCTGAAACCTTTTTAATGGAATTGCTTTCTTCACAGGAGAATGGGCATTGTTACTGCAAACCTAATGTTTGTGGAGATGCCTGTGACACTTGTGAAGCTGGTTATTATGCTCTGGAGAACAAGAATTATTTTGGCTGCCAAGGTAAAATGCTGAGGTTCTTTACTATAGTCTGTTACCCCTTATTACTGGAGGTGTCTTTCAGTTTGTGTCACAAGTCAGTTAATGTTGTTGTCCAGTATTGATTAGAAATATGCACATGCTCTTCTATGAACTCAGCTCTGGAGTGCTTAGCATAGGAAGGACATGGACCTGTTGGAGTGGGTCCAGGGGAGGCCACAAAAATGATCAGAGGGTTGGAACACCTGTGGTGTGGGGACAGGCTGAGAGAGTTGGGGTTGTTCAGCCTGGAGAAGAGAAGGCTCCAGGGAGATCTTCTTGCACCCTTTCAGTACTTAAAGGAGCCTCTAAGAAAGACAGGGACAGATTTTTTTAGCAAGGCCTATTGTGACAGAACAAAGGGTGATGGTCTTAAACTAAAAGAGGGAGATTTAGACTAGATAGAAGGAAGAAATTTTTTTGTGCTGAGGATGATGAAGCATTAGGCCAGGTTGCCCAGAGATGCCCTATCCCTGGAACCATTCCAGGTCAGGTTGTCTGAGGCTCTGAGCAACCTGATCTAGTTATAGGTGTCCCTGCTGTCAGCAGGTGGGTTGGAGTAGATGAGCTCTAAAGGTCCCTTCCAGCTCTAACCTTTCTGTGATGCTATGTTCATATTGTCTGCAATTTTTGTAAGACAAATAAAATATTGGGGTACCAGACTGAAAAATTAACATCTTACAATTTTTCTAAGTTAGGTTTTGTTGGTTTGTTTGTTTACTAATTATTGATTGTGATATTGCTGTAGAAATTCTGACTTATTAGGAAAAGCTTGGAATGGCTGTTCTGCAAAACTGCAGTCCTACGTTTAGCAATTTGGCATGGCTTATTACTTGTGATCTCTTAAAAAGTGGCTTTTGTAACACTCCAAGAAACAACCACAAACATGGGAAGCCAGAAATAATTGCAGCTTATTCACATGTGTTAACGTGTATGTGAAAGACTCTGAGAGGAGGGGAGTCTGAAGGGCTCTGGCAGGAGGAAACGAAGCATTAACAGTGTTTAATTGACAGAAATTAGGTGTTTTGTGTGATAACTTCTATGCCTTGTTTCCTGATGGGATATTTGGCTTCTGGTCTTTGCCTGACAGGCTGCTCCTGTGATGTTGGAGGATCCCTCAGCCCGCTGTGTGCCGAGCCCAGGGGTGGCTGCTGGTGCCGACCGCATGTCGTGGGGACAACTTGTCAGGAGTGAGTCTGGCTGGAGCTCCTCATAGCTTCTGCCTCAGCATAGCTCTGCTGAAACTGCCGACAAGTCCCTTGCTCTTCTTGCATGTCAACTTCTGGATTTGTTGATGAATAAGGTGGTTAACTGTATTAGTTGTTGATATTAGTTTCACTGGGCAGGTTTCTTGTGTTACTTTGAAATTTTCTTGTTTCCTTAAATAACCAAGAGCTGCGTTGCTCTAGTATTGCATATCCATCTCTATACCTATCAAAAGTTATACAGGAAAACATATGCAAACTGTAAAAGCTGTTGGCAAGAGAATTCTCATTACATCCATCTTGGCAGCTGTCTTGAACTCTTTAGCTGCTATCAGGATTCCTCAGTCATCGGTAGGTCACCTCACCTCAACTGCTTTATGCTCTTAGATGTAAACCATAGAGCAACTGCTAATTCCTTGTTGTTTTTTTCTTTTTTTCCTTGAAAGGCCTGAAAAAAACTACTTTTTCCCTGATCTACACCAGATGAAGTTTGAGATTGAAGATGGTTCTACTGGCAAGGGCACAGCAGTTCGGTTTGGCTATGATCCTCAGGAATTTCCTAGCTTCAGTTGGAGAGGATATGTTCAGATGTCCTCTGTACAAGTAAGCTGGTATTTCACTCAAGGTTTTGGGATGAAAACACAGGTGTGGGGTCTGTGTGTCTCTGTAGTACTGCTGTGTGTGTGTGCAAAGCCATGGAGGAACCAGAAAACAAGGACAGGATCTCACTAATCAGCTGAGTGTTGGTGTTATTGTCAGGTCATTGCCTGTGCTCTTCAGAAATCTTGGAGGGTTTTTTTGGGAGAAATACACATTTTGCAATAGGTGTAAAGGACTAATACCTTTAAAGTCTAATCCTGAGTGCAGAAATTCTTGTCATGCCAAGGACACTGGATGTTTCTTTCTTTATTTTGCCTTTTCTTTTTTGTTCAATCTTATTTTTCCATGTAGTATCCTTCAGAAGTGGCCTTCTCCATTTTAAACACTTATAATACCTTCTTCTACTTGTCAGTATTTTCTGTTCTGGTCCACTGCCCTTCTGCAGTCACCTAGACTTCAGCTGTGTAGCCTCTGTACATCTCTGAGCCCTGCCATCTGTTGTGCGTCTGTCTTTGCCTTCTGTTCTGCATTTCTGTGAGGAAGGTGGAGGTCTCTGGGATGATGATGACAGAATTGAGGAGTACACATTCTGAGCAGTGTATGGAAGCTGACAATATTGCATTTATTATAGCTTTTAGGAGTAAAAGAAAATGAGGCTTTGTGTTCCATTCTCAGTTGTATGGAACAGAGAAAAACTTTGGGGAAGCTGAATGTTACACAGTAGTGGGAGGTCACTGTGCCATAAGGAAAAGTTCAGCAAGTGGATTGTGATGGGTGAATTGCTGGGAGCTGAATTGTGAGGGAAGCTCTAGGATTTAGGATGGAAAGGGGGAAGACCAACCTTATTTTTTTCCTAACCCACCACCAGCCTTTGAATATGTCTCTGCTGATTCTGTTGCTCTATAAGCTAAATCATGGGGCTGTGTGAGTGCAGCCTCCTGGCTCCAGAGGTGCCAGCTCAGCCCCAGGGTAGGGTAATGCATGGCATCACATCTGTAAGAAACTGCAGCATCTGCTGGAGGAGCAGAAGGTTCAGTGACAGTCTGAGATGTCTGCATGCTGTGGAGTGTTGTGTGTGATCTCAGACTAGGGTCAATAATTCTGGCCTGTTCCTTGGGAAGCCAGGAATATAGACATCCCTTGATACCATATGCCTCCTTTGTGGCACGGGAGGGGAGAATAACCATCAAAAGCTGTGTATCAAGGTGCAATATTAACACACTTGTTAATTCAGCCAGTCTGTCTCTTTCTGAATAAGCCACTGCTCACGAGAGCTTTGTTTCACAGGAGTATTTTTCTGTGTTCTTTTGTAAGCTGCCCAAACCTTTCTTTTCTGTTATGGAGTTTGTCTTTGCTAAATGGTTTTTCTTCCTCTGGGTGCTAGTAACAAATAATATACTTTCCTTTCCTCCCTTTTCCCTTTCTTTTTATTTTTCCCAGCCAGAAGTGGTTGTGCCTATCACTGTGACTTCCCCTAAGCTCTTCCACCTAATCCTCCACTATATCAGCCTGGGCTCAAAAAGCTCTAAAGGGAACATCTCAGTTGCTGAGGGAAAACATATTGGCACTAATTATAATTGTAAGTGACTTAATTTTCTCACTAGGCTTGCCTGTCTTCCTCTGTACTACACCAGCATTGCCACCCCAGTACATACCTGTCTGCATGTGCATTGTGTAGGACTTTAGTCTGGTGCTTGCATGGCTTCTAACTGTCCTTCTAGTCAGCACTTTATGGTTGTTTTTCTTTATTAACTTCCATTTTTCAGAATGAAGTGAGGATAACTTTGAATGTGGAAAAACCCAACCTCTCCTTCTTTGGCATTGTCCTGAGGTATATTAACCCTGGAGGTGAAACTTTACCTGGTCACATATCTGCTTGCCAATCTCAGCCTGAAACAGGTAGGTGCAACTCAGTGGCACAACAGATCGGGTGAATGCTAGATCACAGGAGCCCTTTCAAGGTGCTCCTAGGCCAAAGTTGCAATGTTGCTTAAAGAGTCTTCACAGAATGGTTTGGGTTGGAAGTGACCTCTGGAGCTCATCTAGTCCAATCCCCCTGCAGTGTGCAGGGACATCCCCAACTAAACCCTACAGCAATCGAATATTCCCAGGTGCTCTCCCATCCAAGTACTAACCGGGCCCAACCCTGGAGCTCAGGCCTGCTCAGGGTGGGATGGCCATTCAGATGCATCACTTTGAGCAGTGTTGGTGCTCCCGTGCTTTTCCTAGTGTGTTTTGCTGTGTCATTGCTGTGGCTGTGTGCGCAGGAACCCTGTGCTGTCAGTAAAAATCCATATTGGTCTTTTCAAATGTTTGCCAAACTCAGTCCTTTCAGCTCAGCACTTGGAAGCTCTCAGCTGTGTGTTCTGTGAAGCTGTTGAAGAAGAGATAACAGAACTTCTTTTTATTTAGCTGCCTTCAGTATTTCAGTTTGAAGGTGGCTTCTGCCTTCATTCTGTGATTAACATTTACTTAATGATGAATCCAATCTACCAAGTTAGCTCTGATTATAGACCTCAGCAGCATGTAATGCCTTTCAGGCCCTGATAAAAGGAAGCAGTCCATCTCCTCTGAATGCTAGAGGCATACCAAGCCTAGATGCTGAATTATCTCTTACTATGCCTAACCTCTGCATACTGATGGGAGCTAATGGAGTTTAGTCATAGATCCTTTTAGTAATTCAGAAGAGACAAAAGTAGACTTCACAGCTATCACTTGTCAAGAAGTGGAAGCAGTTCATGGTCTTGTCTGGCTTATATTGCCCTGAGGGGCAGAGAACCAGCTTTTTTCTGTGCCCGGGGGCTTCAAAGAGGAAACCTTCAATATCCATAACAATTGATGCTCATGACTTCTCTCTGATGAAGCATACCACTGCTAGTTTGTGTTGGACATCATCCCTGCCCAGAAGTTACCTTCAGTTACTAGCTGTAACTAAACATTTTAGATGCTGCTGAGAACCTCCAGCATCTGAAACATCTATCTGGCTGAAAGTTGCATATGAACAAGCCTTGTGCCAGCTGAACATGTTGTGAGTCAGTGCAGAGAGAGGTTGAATGCAAAATCATGGAAGGGGAAAGTGAAGAAGTCAGCATTTCAGAATATTGCAAACCTGGCCATGAAAGAGGCAGAGCTCTGCTGTTCTGAACCAGTTTGGTCAAGGCTAAGAAGAATGAAGGCAAGAATCACTAGCTCTGTAGCTTACTGTGTGTGGTCAAATGCACTGTTAATATATATTGACAGAAAAGCACTAATCAGCTCCTGTCAGACCAAGTGTAGTGGATGCAATCATCAGTCTAGCACACTAAGCAAGCAGAGACATTTTACACAGTTCCTTATGTTTTTATTTGATTTTTTTTTCTGCTGGCAGGGGCTGCTCAGACCAAAGACTTTGTCTTCCCACCCAGTAAGGAGCCAGCTTTTGTCACAATCCCAGGAAAAGGCTCCACAGAGCCTTTCTTGCTGGCTCCAGACATGTGGACTATCACTATAATGGCAGAGGAAGTCCTCTTGGTAAGAAAACAATTGAGGAAAACAAGTGCTTGAAGTGTGCTGTGGTAGTATTGCTCTGGAGCTATTTGAGGTTCAGGAAGAACACTGCAAGCAATTGCAATTCAGCACTAGTGAAAAGAGTACAGCTGCAGAAAATCATTAGGAAGAGTCACAATTCTACCTAATTTCTTTTTTTTTCTGTATCTCTGACTTTCACCTGCTCTAATTTTTCTTGTGCTTATGGATTTAAGTCTATGTGGAATCTCTACCTTCAAAAGATAATATTAAGGTAGAGCACAATTGCTTGAGCATAAATGCTTACAGAAATTTGTAATTCTTAGATATATGTCTAGCCAGAGCTTGGCTCAGCCACAGAGGACCAAGGCCTTAGTCTCTTGACAAAGATTCTTCAGAGAGGTATTCTTAAGATGGGCTGCATAGTCACCAGGTTATCAGAGAAATTGCTATACAAAGACCAACTGCTTGAGGTGATCATTTATGAAAAACCTTCAACATGTATGATCTCAAAGTCAGCCTGTGCCTTTAGTCATTAAGCAAGGAGCCCTCTTAAATGTATGGGTGTCACGGGCTGGGGCTGGGCCAACCACCAACCCAGGGACTGATATTCTCTATTAGCCTCTTTTCCCCCACTCCAGGGAGGAAAAGGGAAAATTAACAGAGAGAGAAAGACACTTGGGGATTGGAAATAAAATTTAAACTACTTTAATGAAAATGGTATCAAGAAAATGAAGTGTGTACATATATATGTATACACACAAAACCAATACCAGAACCAACCCCCCCCTTGATAGCAACTATGTCGCCACTGGTGCTGTAGCAGGAGGACTTCAGCAGCAGGCAGGACTTAGACTCAGGGATTGGATTCTGGAATTGGAACTCAGGAACACTTGAACTGAGATGGAAGGCAGAACAGAGTCCTGTAGGAACAGAAATGAGCTTCTGATCTTCCCAGGGTTCAGGTACCCAGCCTTGGGGAAGGGCAGAGAGCCAGACCTCTCCTTATATGTACTAGCTGTTCATTAGGTGCTAATTAGCTCAATTAAGCACCTGTTTGCTTGGGTCTTAGGCCTCATGCAAGAGACCCCAAGGCCCATGCTCTACATCAAAGCCTCAAGCACTGAATATGACCTAGATGGCATGGAATACCTTATGTTGACCCAAACTAGGACAATAGGATACCACATAAATGTTAATAAATAGCTTCATAAATGTTAATAAATAGCTTGCAAACATATTTCTTGCTGAAAATGATACTACTTCTTGTGCCTGGCTTTTCTTTTACTAATATCTTTGAGAAGGAATTCATTGATGATCTTAGCCCAGCATGTTCTTACAATAACATATTTTATAAATAAGCTTGAATATGTTTATTTAAGTAGATAAGGGAGAGCAAAAATATACCTGCTTTTGAAGTGCAGGTTAACAGCTGAGATGAAATGTTTTTCTAAAGTTACCTGGGATATGTGACTCTCCCTTGTGGAGTCACACACAGCTGAGTTCTGTGCATCTGGATTGCACTTATGGCTGAATCAACTGCAGCCCACTGGCTGTGTGGCACCAAGCCATGGGAAAGCTCCTTTATGAGCACTGGTTTGGACCACACGTGATGGGAGAGTGCCTTAAGAGCTTCCCTGCTCACAGTGCAGCTGCCTTCATCCCATCTCTATGAAGGTATAACTAGAGTTGGGGAGATACATTCTGATGTTCCTGGCCCATGTAACAACAAAAACATCCATGTCTTGCAGATACCCTCTGTGAAAATTATTGATGTGGCTGGTTTTGTTCATAGGAGAATTGTGGAAGTTTAAAGATGTTCCTTCTCTAATTTTCTGCATGGTCTTAGATTCGTTGTGCTCTTTGTTCTCAGGATTATATGGTGCTGTTACCTAGGGATTACTATGAAGCATCCCTCCTGCAGATCCAAGTGACAGAGCCTTGCACCTATGCAGGACACACTTCAGCAAAACAGTTAGTATATCTGCTGTGGAATAAACCAGTGTTTTATTATTATCCTGCTGCACTTGAAAATAATAATAATCCTGTCTTTTGTTTGTTCTTTTGTTTGTTTGTTTCCTGTGTAAGCTGCTTGCTCTATCAGCATTTGCCATTGGGCAGATTCTCCTGTGTCCTTGCTTCAGAGGCAGCACATTTCAGTCACGGGGGAGAATACAGAAGAATAGCTGTGAGACAGCCAGCTCCTGATCAGCCAGTGATGACCCAGATCAGTGGCAGAGAGGTCAGATTCCTGCCTGCTAATTGCACTCCCATCTGCACTGTTGGCTGGAAACCTGCTGGACTACAAGGGTTACAGATCTGTAGCACAGCCCTAACCAGACTCTACATGAAGTTCAGTGTCAGTTTAGGCAGATTTATAGTTGTGACTAGACTGGGCATTTCACTGACAGAAGTATTTTATTTCATAAAAACTCCTCTAGGCACAGCATACCATTTCATGGCAGCAGAAATGGCATAGTGGTTTGTCAGCAGAAGAGATCTACATACATCACTTTACATTCATTTTTCTCTTTCTTAAATAGCTATACTTACATAAAATATTTGCTTTACTGAAGTACAAGCAGAAGCAATGATGTCAGCAGTATGGGTCCATTGATAAAGAACCATGTTTTATGAAATGAAAAGTTATACTAGAAGTATGTTTGGTAAAAATAAGGTATTTGATCAGCTACATGATAATTACATGTCAGATGTTTATGCCCTTGATTGCTTTGCTTGGATATTGCTTTTAAATAGACCAGGTGCAACAAGAATGCTTTCCTGCCACAGACCCTGCTGCTTCAGCAGTGATGCATGTGCAAAACTTTACTGGTATGAGTAATTGCAGTGAGGCCAAGAGGGCTGCTGACAGAATTATTTACATGTTTAAGTGTTCATGGCCTAAGGAAATACTGAGGGGAAAAAAAAGTTTATGTTTGAAAATAACTATATAGCTGTAACTGCAGCACTTTCCAGGCAACTCCTTTTGAAGTATTTTACATCAAGTATTGTGTTAACCAATTGGGCATGTAAACTACAAAGAAGAACTTGATGCTTTGGGAAGTGGCATTGGCTGTGTGCTGAAGATGCTTTTACTCTTTGTGAGGAGTCAATATATGGCACTGCTGTAGTGGGAATTGTGTTCCAGGAGAATTTTTGTTGGTGGAGAGGTAGACTTGATTTTTCTGTTTTATTAGAGATAGTTTGGAGATGGCAGTGACAACTTTTAGTGTTGTTACAGTTTTGTCATGGGTACTTTGTACTGAAGAGATGAGAAATAATAATACACTGATTTTCCAGGCTTATTTTAAAGCCTTCCTGGAACTGTTATAATGGTAGCTGTTTCTTGAACTTGGTTGACTCATTAGTGGTCAAAGTGATATAGAAAGCATTGCTTCCATCCTGCTGGATGTCTTCTGCTCAGACACCAGAGGATTGGCCCTGAGCTAATGCTGGCCAGTTGGCTTGCAGAGCAGGAAAATGGAGCTTCCTGGGAGGGAGCAAGTGAGAAAGCTAACAGGTTTTTTTTCTTTTTCACTGCTGCTGCCCTAGGTGAGTTTGGAGCTGACCATAGCTGTTCCTCAAGTGGGTCGCTATGCTCTGCTCTTGGAGTATGCAAACCAAGAGCAGCAGTCCTACAGTGCTGAGATAGCCATACAGAGTCCTGGGCCTCTCACTGAGGGCACATTCACAATATATAGCTGTAAATACAGGTAAGCATTTCTGATGTAATCAAGTAATGGTTAAATAAACATTTGGGGTAGAATTATATTTGCATATTGGAATCCATTTTGCTATCTATGTAGTTCAAATTTTGGGGTGATTTAAAAGCAAGTACATGATTCTGTTAGCATTGTACAAGTTTTCATTTTCTCTGTGCAATCAGCTCATTAAATATTGCTACTGCTTCACTGAGCTGTTTTGCTATACAAGGGTTTACTTTTTTATACATTGATAAATCCTTGTAAGCTACTAATCTCTGAGTCCAATGGAAGAGCATCACTGCATGCTGCAGATGCCTGCACTGGTTTTATTTACTTAATAGTATATCCAAGGGCTTTGACTATAAAAAAAGGGGCTACCAGTTTTACCAGAGCATTCTATCCATTTCTAGCAGGATCTGCTGAAGCAGAAGTGTAAAGGTCTCTGAAATTCTGAGTGTAGCTATCCTCTGGCTGTTAGGCTGTAGGCAAGGCCTTCAGCCAAATACTTCTTTATCCTTGTTGGCTACTGAGGTTGCTGCAGATGTTTCTGTGCAAGAGATTTGGTCTGCTCTGAGTGAGAAAGTCTTTAACACTTGAGCATTCATCTCATGGCCCAAATTAGGATTGTGATCCTGCAGAAGTTTGAGCCTCCCCAGTGCCAGGGGACTACAGACATGCATCTATTTCCTCTATGAACTAACTGTTTGGCAGATTGGAGGCCTAGGGATATTCAGGATGAAGTTGCCCAGTAAGAAAAATCATTTTCATCAGCAAGTTTGTGGTACAGAGCAGAGCTATGTGGAGCAGTGACCTCATCAAGTTATTGCTGAGGGAAGCTCTTATTTTAGCCTGTTATGCAACACTTTGAGCCTCAAACGACTCGCTAGAAATCTTCCATTTTAGTGCTTCCCCCCTCTCCCCCAAGATAATTGTTTATTCATCTGGTGCATATGATTCATAAGATACTTTAAGAGCTTGCTCATGAAAATGCACAGCAAGCCCTTGCTACTGTAATGCAGCAATGCAGCCAATCCCTTCTGCAGCCATTCTGCAGGGAGCTAATGGTCACACTGCAGTAAGTTGCTGTGTCATTGTTCCTAAGCAGGAAGCTACAAGGCTCCCATGTTCAAATATAAATCCAGAAATGGCATGGTGAAGTACATGTAGATAAGAGTAACTTGAAGAATCAGGCTTTCTTACAGTTCTATGAGCTGGATTATCCCAGCAGGCTCATTTATAATCCTCCTTTCTGCCTCAGTTTCCTGTGTCGTAGCGTTGTGGTGGATGCGAAGAATCGCATCGCAGCCTTTGACCTTCTAGCAGACACAAGGATACAGCTTAAGGCATCATCAATTCATTTTCTTCTGGTAAGTGTCCATTTTCTTTTCCCTTTTGTAACTTCCCACTTGTTTCCTGAGTGGGTAAAGAGACATACTTCTCTCCTTGTGTTCATGTGCTGTTTGGCAATGTGTGAAGTAATGTGTGCTAGATGCTTGGAGATATTTTTTTATATAAAGACTCAGAAAATCCTGAGGCAATCTTGATCAGTTTCAAAGATAAACAGAAATTTGCCTTTCTTGGAAAGGATTTTTTTCCAACCCTCTTGTCCTTTATTTCACTTCCCCTCCCTCTTCTACATGTAATCTTTAAATGAAAGATCTTCTGGTGGATTTCATACTTCATCTTTTTACTTCCTCATCTTTCACCTTTTTTAATACCCTCAAAAGCCACGTGGGAGTTCCCTGGATCTCTTACCAATGTCAAATAAAAAATGCATTCATGTAACTTGGAAATACTCTGACTAAAAAGCCTTCTCTGCCCTCTTTTGGCCACACCAGGAACATATTTTTCTGGACCCTGAATTTTCTTCTGTGTTATTTCTGTTTTCCATTTTACAAACACATTTGGCTAAAATCTGGGATTGGAACTCAGCTATAAACATAGAGTGCTTTCATGGAACCATTAGGCTGAACCACTGAAAGAGGGCAGCTGACCTGAGCTGCCTCAGGTGTATGCCATACCATAAACATCATGTTCTTGAGAGAGGGGGGAAGGTTGCTGAGGACAGAGACTTCTCCTGATGCTGTTCCTCCTCTTCCATCTCCTCATCACTGGAGAGTCTCACCATTCTGCTCCTGAGGACTGCTTTCCTGTTTATTGTGACCACTGTACAGTTATTGAGCTGAGTCTTAATTTGCATCCTTTATATTGGCATTAGTATGAACATTAGTTTTGCTGTTTCATTAAACCTCTTTTCATCTCAATGAACATGGCTTCGGGCTTAGGTCTCCCCATGCTAAAAACTAGGCTTTTTCCTTCCCATTCAGGCCTGGCCTGTTGTTTATGGTATTAATTGTGCCTTGTGCTTGTTTTTCAGCACAAGGTTTGTATTATACCAGCTGAAGAATTTTCTCCAGAGTATGTGGATCCTAAAGTCCAGTGCATAGCTGCTTACAGGAGTGCCCATGGTGGCAGGTAACTTGCTTGGGTTTATCCTTTGCCTTTCAAGGTCTTATTCAAGAAAAGACAGACTAAATGGGATTTTAATTCTTCTGAATGAAAATTTGCTCAGTGACTTACAGCTGATTTGTATGCCACTTAACAAACAAGCCATCCCCTTGCTCATCTCATCTACAACTCCCTGACAGGAGGTTGGAGTGAGATGGGGGTAGGTCTCTTCTCCAGGATTAGCAGGGAGAGGACAAGAGGAAATGGCCTCAAGTTGTTGCAGGGGAGGTTTGGATTGGATATAATGAGAAATTTTTTTCCTGGAAAGGTTGTTAAGTCTTGGCCCAGGCTGCCCAGGGAGGTGCTGGAGTCACCATCCCTGCAGGGGTTTAAGAAATATTTAGATGCTCAACTTATTGGCATGGGGGTGATAGGTATGGTTGGACTTGATGATCTTGGAGGTCTCTTCCCACCTTAATGATTGTGTGATTCTGTGATCTCATGGTGGGGTCTGTATGGTAGGTGTGCCTTCAGCTTTCCTACTGCACAGCAATGCCAGCTGATCCTTCTCTATTATGCTTACATAGGACCTGTAATCAGAGCAATCATATACAGCTTGCTTGAGCCAGGTCTTGCTGCAAGGATCTGAACCTGTACTTTCACTTCCCAAAGGGCCAAGTTTGGGTTCTGCAGGGCACTTGCTCTGTATTCTTGAAGCTTCTCCCCCTCTCTGTATATTTTATTCTTTGAGCTGGAGAAGAACTAACACTGCAGTTTCCAAATTAGGGAGCCCCACACCTCAGTTCTTGTTGCACTCCCTCGTGATGCTACTCCTAAGGCTTGCATTCTGCTGATCTGCCAATGAGAAGTGCCTTAAAGTAAAAGTAAATGTCATTTGGAGGGCTTCAGAGGCACAAAGGGTTGGTGACTAGGTCTAATGGTTTTCCAGATGGATGCTTCTACTGTAATGATTGAATTGAAAGAGAAAGCAGGAAAATCTGGATAGTAAATTGGATCAAGGCATGTGACTGTACTTGGCATGCATAGCTTGGAATTGCAGCTTTAATTTCCTGCTCAGTGGTTTACAACTGAGAGTAGCTTTCTAAGAACTCACACCAAAAATACCTTTCATTCCTGGGCATTTTTATTTTGAGTAAATGGGGAAAGAGGCTGGGTGAAAAGCATGATTTAACATACAACTAATGCAAGAATTTGTACCTTGCACTTTGGTTTTGTGTTGGGTTTTTCTTAATCTCTTGCTCTATTTGCATAGCTTGCTGTATGTTTGTGTTCTGTTGTTAAGGCCATTATCTGCCCTCATATTGAATGTTGTAAGATCCAGAGTCTTGGCCCAAATGAACAGTATTGTAAGTGGATGCTGTGTATGATTTCCCATCTAGACCTGGCAGATGCATGTCAGTCCTGGCCCTGAAGCATACTTGCCATTCCAATTCTGGGCCTATCTTAAGCAAAGATTAATCATTGTCTGTTGAGCAAAGATTAATCATTGCCTGTTGAGTACTTATGAGATGTGAACAAATACTAGCAGGAAAACCCCAAAAAACATTTTCTCCTGCAGGCTTGGAAAATATTTCTCCTAATCAAGTTCTTCAGACTCAAATGTACCAAGAGAGAAATAGTTAAACCCAGCAGTGAATGAATAAGGATGCTTTCCACCAGCACTGTTATTGATTTTGGCTCCAATTCTACAAATATTTGAGTGTATACTTAACTCCTAAATATTTAAGTAGTCCCATTGACTTCAGTAGGAAAACTTGCATGTTTAAAGGATACACCTGTGTAAATACTTGTGGAATTGAGAATTCAGTACTAGTACAGATTCTGGTGAATGTAACTGACTGATTAATTAAAATCAATTTAATTTTTAACACTCTTGGTTCCCTCAGGCTTCATCTTCATTAGCAAACTCTTTCCATTGGAACTGTTCAGATTGTGGAAATTCTGAGTGAACAAAATCAGCTAATGTACATTATCCCCTTTGTGAGTTAAACCCATACATCCTGTTTTCATTTACTTTTTGATCATTTGCATGGAGCCCAAAGAGTAAGAGGGATTACTATTGCATTATTAATTGTAATAGAACAATATATTGAATTTTGTGAGTCAACTACTTTTCCTTTGAGGATGCTGAAGGTATTTTCCTGGCCCCAAGTGTAATTACTGTACTTCTGTGTTTAGTGCAACATGCATTCCCTCAGTGTACCCCACTCCACCAGCAGCTTTGGTGTTGGATGCATTCAAGGATGGGAAGATTTCCGAAGTACAGAGAAATGTACTCGATGCTCCGCTGAGTGCCCCTCTGCCTCCTGACTCAGGTAGTAGAGTCACCTGGACACCATCACAGGTATCTAGCTCAGCTTTGGAAACCTTTGTTTCCCAAGTCACACAGTATGTTCTTAGTAAAGTTAAAGAGGTGAAACACTTTAAGAAAATCAAAACTGAATGAAGTGATATGATCAAACTGCTGCACACTGAGTAAGCTACAAAGATAATTGCAGAAAGAGACGCAAAAATGCCAGCTTCTTTTCCCCAAACTATGCAGTAGTCTCACAGACTGCAGAAGAATATTAGTTATGTTTGGCAAGCACACAGCTAGGAGCATGCAGTTCTAATGCTGTATTGCAGCAGGAGCAGAGCAGTGCTCATCCTCCTGTACTCAGCACTGGGGAAACCACCCCCTAGAGTCCTGGGCTCAGTTTGGGGCCTGTCAGTCCAAGAAGGACCCAGAGGCATTGGAGTGTGTCCAGAGAAGGGCAAGGAGGCTAGGGAGGGCTCTGGAGCACAAGTCTGATGAGGAACAGCTGAGGGCACTGGGCTTGGTTAGTGTGGAGAAGAGGAGGCTCAGGGGAGACCTTAGCTCTCTCTGCCTGACAGGAGGTTGGAGTGAGATGAGGGTAGGTCTCTTCTTCTGGGTTAACAGTGAGGGGACAAGAGTTGCCTCAAGTTGCAGTAGGGGAGGTTTAGATTGGATATAAGGAGAATTTTTTTTACTGAAAAGGTTGTTAAGTCTTGGCCCAGGCTGCCCAGGGAGGTGCTGGACTTACCATCCCTGGAGGGGTTTAAGAAACATTTAGATGTGGTACTTAGGGCCATGGTTAAGTGGTATGGTAGTGCTAGGTATGGTTGGACTTGGTGATCTTAGAGGTGTGTTCCAACCTTTGTGATTCTGTGATTCATTTAAGACATTTAACTTGCTGAGGGATGCTAAGGCTCCTCTCTTTCATTGCAGGTAGGTGGCACCGAGTACAGCTCCTAAAGTCAAGAATATTTCACCAAAGAAATACGCTCTCAGAGCTGTTCTTGTTTCTGCAGACCCAGATTACCCTGAGTGGCAGAGTGCCCCACTTGGGCAGATATGTGTTTGTGGTGCATTTTTACCAGGCAGCACACCCAGCCTTCCCTGTGCACGTGCATGTGAGTGGGGGACGTGCATGGTCTGGTAAGCATCTCAGTTTGAGCTAAGCCCTTTCTTCTCTCAGCAGTTTGGCACATGGAACATTTTTTTTGTCATGATGGGTTTTTTCCTAGGTTCCTTCAATGCTTCATTCTGCCCTCATAGCTCTGGCTGTCGGGATCAGGTGATTGCAGAGAACCAGATTGAGCTTGACATTTCTGACCCTGAGATCTCTGTCACAGTGATGATCCCTGATGGAAGGATGCTGGTGCTGGTATGTTTATTATCCAAATCTGCTTGGAAAGGTTGTTCTCAGTTTCACCAATCACTTAAAGAGTGATGCAAAGATGAAAACCAATAATAATATTGTGTTTCAAATTTTTAGGATCTTGTGCACTGATTCTCTTTTATTTTAAGTTTAAATACTACATATTGTTTTTATTGTACACTGATTGTAACATCACAGCTCTGGGGGGAAGAGAAGTATATTTTCCTATTCTTTTCAGTTAAATGTAACAGGTTTTAAGAAAATCCAGAATGCATAATGAAGCAACATTTAACTATATAAATGCCTTTGCTTGTGTCTTGTGCTTCTCTCTGAAATGTACAATTTAGCTTTCTTGTTGTTTTAAGGAAAATATCTTAGTTGTTCCAGCAGATATCTACAGTTACAAAATTCTTGACAAAAAGACAGTGGACAAGTCATTTGATTTTATCAGCCAGTGTGGAGGAAACAGTTTTTATATTGAGTAAGCATTGCTTTCTAAAAACTGAAAATTAACAATGAGCTGGGAATGAATATTACTTTGACTCTGTATTACAGCCAGATGTGTAAAATCCCCATTGTTGTGCTTCTCATGGCTTTTCATTTAATAGGCCAGCATATTAAATTTTCATGAGCCATTTTTCCATGACTACTTACTGTAAATGAAATGTAAAGGTAGAGCTTTATTGCTTGCAGTACAAAAAAGGAAAATCTATGTCATTTTTCTGTCTTCGGTGTTTTGCTTGATATGTCTCAACTGGTATGACTAATATATTGGAAAAAATCTAACGTGCATGTTGAAAGCCATTCACCACTAATTTAAATTCAAGTGTATCTTTGCATGTGCTCATCCTTATGTTTGAAAGAGAGGACCCTAATTTACTGAACCACTGCAAAGCATGCTCCTAACAGTTCCCAAGTGCCAGTACTTACCTATATTTCAATTTAAATAGCCCAGAAAGATCATCAACCTTCTGTAAGGACTCCGTGAGGTCACTGGTGGCTTTCTACAACAATGGAGCCCTGCCATGTGAGTGCCACAGTGCAGGTGCCCTGAGCCCTACTTGCAGTCCCCTGGGAGGACAGTGTCTTTGCAGACCTAATGTCATTGGGCGTCAGTGCAGCCGATGCCAGACTGGCTACTACGGATTCCCTTTCTGCAAGTGTGAGTATATCTTTGGATTTAGTCAGCACCTGAGCCTACCTTTCATTTAATTCTCCGATTTTACTGCATAGGTAACACATCCTCACTTTTCTTTAGAGGGCTTGATCCTGGGAGATGCTGGTTGAGCCATCCCAGGTGTAGGTTAGCATAGCTTTCAATGAAACACAGAAGTAACCTCATTCCCTTAATGCACACCTAGTTCACCAAGAGTCTGTTGGCAGGTCTTGTCTGATCAGGTGTAGGAGGCTTACAGTTAAACTGGTTAAAATCCATATTACCACACTTTCAGTCAAATATTCTGCCCTGACTGCTAAATCATTCCCAAGTTGTTACTGTTATATCCCAATTCAGACTTTCAAGACTTTCCACAAGTTGTCAGAGACACAGCATGCTTGACTCCTTGTAATTCTGATGGAGCATGTGCCCTAGGAGGACAGGCTGAGAGAGCTGGGTCTCTTCAGCCTGGAGGAGACTGAGAGGAGACCTCAGGAATGCTTAGAAATATGTTAAGGGTGAGTGTGAGGAGGAGAGAGCCAGGCTCTGCTCAGTGTCATTCACTGTTAGGACAAGAGGGAATGGGAGCAAGTTGGACCACAGGAGGTTTAGTATTAACACGAGGAGAAACTTGTTTGCAGTGAGGGTGCCAGAGCACTGGCCCAGGCTGCCCAGGAGCCTGTGGAGTCTCCTTGTCTGGAGCCATTGCAGAGCTGCCTGGACACATTGCTGTGTGAGCTGGTCTAGGTGCTCCTGCTCTGGCAGGGGGGTTGCACTAGATGATCTTTCTAGGGCCCTTCCAACCCCTGACATACTGGGATACTATTAGTAACATGAACAGATCTACAGATTACACCAACAGTCCTGAGCTGCTTCCCAGATATATTTAATGTTTATAACTATTAGTTTGTAAAATTGGTGCCTTTAATACCGAAATTATTTGTCCTTTAATTCTTGACACTTTGTGGAAGTGATTAATAATGCCTGTGGTGAAGTTAAACAAGCAAACTGTGGACGAGAGCTAAGCGCTAAAGCTACTGTTACAGGCACATCATTGGTTTGCCTGACCCTGAGCTTAAAACTAGCTTAAAACTAGGGAAAGAGAGAGAGAAAAAAATAATTTCTTTTATTCCTAAAGGCTGTGTGTGTTTGTTTCACATGCAAGCTTGTCTTTGTAAGCTGAGATGGGATTGATTTGTGGAACATTTTCTCTGACCTAGTGTGCAAGTGCAGGCAGCATCTTTGTGATGAGATGACTGGGGAATGCATCTGCCCTCCAAGGACTGTGAAGCCAAAATGTGAAGTGTGTGAGAAACACTCCTTCAACTACCACCCTGTTGCTGGCTGTGAGAGCTGCAACTGTTCAGAAAGGGGAGTGGTGAATGTGGCCAGCCCAGACTGTGAAAGATCCAGCGGGCAGTGCGAGTAAGTTTGGGTTGTGTGTGTTGCAAACAATGCATGACTGGTTTGCTTCACTCTTGTTTTCAGGGGTTTGGAAGGGCTGTAGGAGGCTTTGATGGTGAATAGGGATTTAAGCAGCTCTTGGGGACAGTGAAGACTCAGCTGTTGCAGGGACACTTGCAATGTTTTAGTGGAAAGTTGATTTGTGCAGGTAACTAATGATTGTTCCTGGAATTGGGATTCCTGGGCTTGCATTCTGTCTGCCAGTGATGTGACGTCACTGGTGGTACCTCACCAAAGCCCTGACCAGTTCATATGACTTATCCAGTGTCAGTTCATAGCAGGCTTCAGATCAGAGCTCCTGACTTCTGGACACATCCATCATTTGTAATGGGGTACATTATTTCCCAAGTTCTTAAAGCTTTGCAGTTGACCTTCAGTCTGATGTCTGGATTTAGATCTAATGATGTTCTTAAGTACTGTATAGCTTGAATGTTTGCAATGAATTTTGGTGTGTATAGAGAGTAATTCTGCACTGCAAACAATAGCTGCAGAAGTCTAATTCTACTGTGAGCATTTATAACCTTCAAAACAAAATCCATTCCTAATCAGTTCCATGACCATTTGAACTGTTTCACCATTCAAATCTGTGAACAATCCTAGTCTGCTGCTGTTTCTTCATAGAAATGATGAAGCTGTGCTATTACTATCCATCACTTCACAGATCCACCTGTTCTAATCTTTCCTTCCTCCACACCTTCCCCCTCCACTGACTCCCTGTTCTGTGTGTGTTGGTGAAGATGCAAACCAGGACTAACAGGAAGGAAGTGTGACCAGTGTGCTCCTGGTTCTTATGGATTCCCAAACTGCGTGCCATGTAACTGCAACAGAGATGGAACAGAACCAGATGTTTGTGATCCCCAGACAGGAATTTGTCTCTGTAAGGTCAGATAAATCAAATTATTTCTGCATTCACTAGCATTGTTTGCACATCAGTGGCTATTTAGTATTTAATGGGGTGAATGAAGTGAAGTTTGTCATTAAATTTCCATTCAAAAATCAATGCAGCTGTAGAAAACCTTCATACCTTGTGGTGTGTGGACAGATTAGCATGGGAGCAATTAATGCTGTTTTTTAATGAGTTCAGTATCTGTCAGTTGTAGAGGTGGCCTTAAGCTTTGCAGAGTGTTTCAGAGCTGCAGAGTAGATGTCCACTGATTCACTGAATCAGTCTGTGCCTTACACAGATCCACTTTAGGCATCTGCATCTCAGCTTTTAGATGTTAACCAGGTCCCATGCCTTTTTTAAACATGCTATGTTAGTTGACATTTCACCAAAGCATTATATCTAGGACAGGCACAGTCTGAAAATCCCTTGTGGTCTCCTGTGGCCCCTGGTGCCATAACTGTGCCCACAGCAGAGGGAGCATTAAACTCATTGCCCATGGGAAAGCGTGAGGAGTGATACCCATGTNTAGTGCAGGCTCGAGGGTGCTATCTGCTATCCTCTTTTTATCAGCGCTTGGAAAAGGCGCTGGGGAGGAGTGTGGCTGGAGCCCTCCCTGGAGCTTCGTTCGCCAAGCCTAGCCATACATATATCTAGGAAATCTTGTTTTGTTCTGATCTGCATAATTAAATGTAATAAATATGAACTTTCACAAGTGATCGTTTTATTGTAGGTTTGGGGAAGTCAACAAGAGGGTTTGGGCAGGAAACTTACAAGCTATCTCTGACTAATAGCTATTACTCTGGGGTTACTTTATAATGACAGCTCGTAACTAAGTCTACAAGAAGTCAGTTGTATATTTGCATTTGGAATATCCAGACAATCCCACATTGTCCTTCATGTTTCCATACATCTCAATAAATATTCCTTCAAAAGATTTGCTATATGTACAGGAGGGTTTGAGGGTGTCATGAAGACCAAAATCAAAGTGCTGAGATTCCTTTCAACTGTGCCTTAACAGGAGAATGTTGAAGGTGTAGAATGTGATACTTGCAGACCAGGATCCTTCTACCTGGACCCTTCCAATCCCAAGGGATGCACCTCTTGCTTTTGTTTTGGAGCAACCACCGAGTGCCGCAGTACAGAGCATCGCAGAACCAAGGTCTATCCAGTAGTTTTTTTCTTTGCTAACATGAACCTGCATCTATCCCATTAAGGAAATGCCTAATTTCTTCCAAAATTGAAAATATATTTTATTAGTTTCTAAGGATGAGAAATATTCTGCAAGTAATAGTACAGATTTAGTGCAGCCTTGTTAAGACTTGGGTGTAGTCTGACAGTGCCTCTCAGCAGAAGTGGTCATTTTCAGCTGTTTGTTTGCAAATCACTGGTTGGACTGAAGTTGAGCTGGTCTTCTATTGCTTTATCTTCAGATTCTGTGTGATTAGATGGTCTCCTTCAAGATGCTTTGAAAAGCACCTGCCATTTTACATGTCTATATCAGAGATGCATTTTGAAACCTAAGAAATGTGTGACAGATACTACAGAGGTTGTACAAAATGTCCTTCTTCTCTCCCTACATAAAAGACATGACATCAAGTGTGAGAAAAGGAGAATGTAGATTTTTAGTAGAAAAATGAGATGGCTGAAGACTGAAAAGAAAAAGTAACAACTACCTGAAACAATGCAAGAGAAAGAAGAGAGAGAATTAGAGTCCATTAGAATGATGGATGAGGAGGTTTTAGGCTTAGAGCTAGACTAGATGCAATCCAGATTGTGGCATTTCACTATTTACAAGCAAAGGATGAAAATCTGGCCTCAATGAAGTCAGTAGCAAACTTCCATTTGCTTTAGGAAAATTTCCTCTAGTGATAGTCCTTGGTGAGGACAAGCAATTTTTTAGAACATGTCTATCTTCTTGTTTTATTGCTCTGGCCAGCCAAGGGCATCCCACCACAGAACTGTTCTAGTGCTTTCCCCCAGCATAACGATAAGTAACAGGATGTGTGCTCCTTCATGAAACAACTGCCATGAACATAAGAGTTGCATTAAATAGTCAGAAGACTAGATAACATTGTCTGCCTCTCCAAAATAACCTGCCATGTCCTCTCCCTCCCTGTTAATCTACCATACAGGTCTGCACTCTTCTGTCTCTTAGGTTAGTGTCCTTGGTTTGATTTTTGGAATGGACTTAAAAAGCACCTCCATATAACATCCTTGGGTTTGTGTACACAATTCCTAGTCACCTCCAGAAGGGTTATGCCTTCATGTGACTGAAGATAGAATTTAGTTTGCAAGTGGCAAACCAAATGCCTGCATCCCAGGTAGCTTTGGCACATCTGTCCCACTTAGGCTCTCTTTAAAGGTCCTTTCAACATCTGTTGTGCAAAGACTTTAGGCTGGCTCTGGAGGGGCTGAATGTCATGCTAAGGGAATTAGAGAGGCTAACCAATTTGTCATTACTTGGTGCTGGTAAAATGCAGTAAAGGACGAGACAAGCTTTTATTTCCTTTCTGTGTTTTAATTAGTTTGTGGACATGAGGAACTGGCACTTGGAGGCAGTGGATGAAAATATTGACATTGCAGTCACTTTCAATCCAGTCAGCAATAGTGTGGTGGCTGATGTTCAAGAGTTGCCTGCTTCAGTGCATAGTTTGTACTGGAAAGCACCACCATCTTACCTGGGAGAGAAGGTAAATGATACCTAACTCATCTGTTTTAATAACATATATTCATTTTTTGCCAGCATTGTTGATGAAGAGTCTTATTAATTTTCTCAGATACATTTCTCTCTTCCATTATGAGATTCTTCCCTCTCTTATCTGTCATGCCAAGAATCACACTTTACCCCTGAACACAGTGTTAAGATTATAACAAATTAAACAGAATTAATCACCTTGCTTGGTGCCAGGAAGGTCTTTATGGGAACAGCATGGTCAGGAGCTAGAGTTCAGGGTTCAGGTTCACCTGCTCTTCTGGAACCTGGAACACACTGTGCTTACCAGTGTGCCTAACTATCTTTTAAACTCCCTAGAGTATCTTCTGGGCAGATTTCCAAAGAATAAAAGGTGATTATGTGCTCAGTGGCAAGGAAAACCCCCAACCTTTCACTTTTGATATACTGCTTTGCAAGGGCAACAGCTTTTTTCTACCCTGTGTGTTCTCTTGCTGCTCTCTCTGCTCATGCAAAGGATTGATTTTTTTGCTCACAGTTAATCACAGAATCACAAAGATTGGAAGAGACCTCTAAGCTCATCAAGTCCAACCATACCTATCACTCTCATGCCACTAAACCATGGCCCTAAGTACCACATCTAAATGTTTCTTAAACCCCTCCAGGGCTGGTGACTCCAGCACCTCCCTGGGCAGCCTGGGCCAAGACTTAACAACCCTTTCAGTAAAGAAATTTCTCCTTATATCCAATCTAAAACTCTCCTAGTGCAACTTGAAGCCATTTCCTCTTGTCCCCTCGCTGTTAACCCAGAAGAAGAGACCTACCCCCATCTCACTCCAACCTCCTGTCAGGGAGCTGTAGAGAGAGCTAAGGTCTCCCCTGAGCCTTCTCTTCTCCAGACTAACCAACCCCAGTGCCCTCAGCTGCTGCTCATCAGCCTTGTGCTTCAATATACCTGTTAACATTTCATGCTGAGGATCACACTGCCCAGGGGACTTGCCTAGTGGTGGCTTGCAGAGCCTTAGCTTCTCCCTGTTTGGAACTGTGGCAGTGTTGACAGTCGGTGGCCAGCTGTAGGGCACACAGGCTTTGCAAATGCAATCTTACTGTTACACAACTGAGAACAAAGGAGACAGACACCAAAGCATTGAAGATGGTACAATTTCTTTAAATTCCCCTTAATCTTCATTTTCAAGACCAGAGCAGTATTTTTCCTCTTCTCCTGTGCTCAGAAGTACAGATCTTTCAGTTGAACAGCACATGTAGTTAAAGTGCTTTTTGTAATGTTACAGATCTTGTTTCAATGTCTACACAATATTTTTCCAAGGAATTTCATGTTAAAGCATGCATTATCTACTGCAGTGTTAAACCAAAAGGACTTTGCTTGTTCCCATATAAAATACAAAGCAGGCAATAACCCTTACTAAAGAGAGCTATTAAGAAAAGGGCTGGAAGATAGGGTAAACTTAAATACAAAGTTATGCTTATATGAAGCACTAAGGCATTAAAGTGTCTCTGGTCTTGTGTATTTTGTTACAGCTTTCTTCATATGGTGGCTTTCTAAGTTATCAAGTGAAGTCTTTTGGCTTACCTAGTGAGGGCATGGTTCTTCTGGGTAAGAGACCTGACATACAACTAACAGTAAGTTCAGAAATACTGTTTTTTTTCTTTGAAGGAGTTCAAATACCATGATTTTTTCTGTTACTTGACAACGACAGCAAATTTTGCTCCTCTTCACTTTTGTAGCAGCTTGCTACACTTCTACAGAAGTGATTTTACTGCATTTTGGTCCAAGCAATCAGCACACCTAGCTCTGTTACCAAAGCATAATTTACTTAAAACAGGATTTTTCTCTGTGGAAGAAAAAAAATTCATTGATGCCTTGCATGCTTGTCAACTCTCCAAAATATGCCCTGGATTCCATGTGTACTTAATCTCATTTTCTGTGAGAATTTTCTTTAGCATAACATTAACCATAATTATAAGGCTTCAGAGGACTGAAGTAAAAATGCATTTTAGGGTGACAGGTTTTAAATTTAACCACTTTAGGACCAAAAGTGAAATCTTTTCTCTGTTTGTTGGAATTCCCAAGGAGGTGGTTCTGTTTCTTCAGAGCAGAAATAGTAATTCAGATTCTTGTTGGGAACCATGCCTCATAAAGTAGCACAGTAGTATCTAAAGTTGGTTGTGCACCATTTTCTGTTTGAAAACGCAGAAAAATTTTTCCTCAGTAGTAATGGCTAATTCCTGTGAAAATTGGTCAGCATTCATTTAGTTCTTGTGGTGTTTTCTTTGAGAGCAAAAGCAGTGAGAACCCTGCTGACACTAGAGCACAGTGCTTGATCTAGCTCTTCACTAACCAAATGACACAGTCTTCTTAGTATTAGTTTTTATCCCTCAAAGAAGAGGATTAATGTGCTTCACCAAATATTACTGCATCAGAACACTTTATGGTAAAAAGCAGTGAAAGAGCAATGTGATATCCTCGTTCTCCTCTAGGGCCAGCAGCTGAAGGTTGTGTATCTGGACCCCAGCAACCCTCTGCCTGACCGTCAGTATTATGGCCGTGTGCAGCTGGTGGAGGTAAGGAATGAGGATGGAATGACCATGAATGTTAAAGAATATAAACTTATATACTAGGTATATAAACATTTTTCTCTTTTTTTAATTCCACATCGAACCTGGGGTTCATGAACCTGAATTTAGGACCTCTAAATTAGGCATCTTGTCCAATTTAGCCCTTAGCACTCCCTCCAGGGCCAGTGGAGTAATACTGAATAAGTCACCAATGGAAGGTGATTCATCACTGCTCCAGACTGTACTTAATAGGGGTGGAATGAGCTGTTAACCTGTTCTCCTTAGTGTCTAGCTACCTGGTTTAGAACCTACCTGGTCTAGTTACCTGCTTAGGCAGATGAACTTAGTAAGGACTATTCCTTAAATCTCTGCTCAGAATGTCAAACCCAGCTTATTTAGTTCTAGCTCATATATAGGCAGAAAAGATGCTTCTTCAAGCCAGGTTCCTTTTCCAGTAATGCTGTGTCTAGTTGCAGCACAAAAGCAACTGAAGGCAGCCCTCAAAACCTGGATCTCTAGGACTTCACTTACTCTTAGAAAAAATAAGAGCACTTCCCTGCACGCATTTATGGTTTGGTAGGTGATACCTCAAAGGGGTGTGGGTGGCTGAAGAAGAACCTATATGCTGCTTCACTTTTCAATACCTCAAAGTTATATGTACCTTGCAAAGCAAAGGGAACATCCCTTTTTATGCTCATGAGTCCTTTTTCCACATATCCTCTGTTGACATTCATTGTATTTATTTTCCTGCCCTCTGTTTCTTCCATATCTGCTCCCTGAGGTTTTTCTTCCCTCTCTCCTTTGCTGATACTCTTCTTAAGAAGCTGCAGGGCTGGGCTCATGTTATACCCTTGATGTTCAGGGGAACTTCAGGCATGCCAACAGCAATAAGCTGGTGTCCAGAGAAGAGCTGATGATCATCCTGTCCAGCCTAGAAGGTTTGCAGATCAGAGGCCTGTACTTCACGGAGACTCAGAGGTTAAGCCTTAGCGAGGTTGGGCTGGAAGAAGCCAGCAGTGCAGGAAGTGGCAGCATTGCACGCAGTGTAGAGACATGCTCCTGCCCTCCAGAGTATGCTGGTGACTCATGTCAGGTAGGAAGCCTTTGCATCCATACATTGTCTTCTGTCTTGCCTCCAGCTATACATACTGCTTTGATTAGAGAGCTTATTAAAGAAATTAAACACGCTTCTGGTAAGCATGTGCACTTTCAATGGCTCCAACACTTGAACTCCCTAAGCATTCTAGGCTTCTTCACCTCATGATTGCTTCCGTGGAGCTGTGAATGTCATTTTCCATGTGTAAGGCAATATAATGTGATGCCCTATCAGAGGCAGCACAATCTCAGTCAGTACTAACTGAGGTTAGAGGGAAGGTCAGAGCTGATTCCATCAAAATCTGGGAGATCCCACACAGAGAACAAGATTCCTAATGTTCCTTATTTTAGCAGAGTCCAAGGAAAGTAACCTGAACTTAGATCATTCTGAATACTTTCTTATTTTTACAGGAAAATATCTGAAAGCTGAAGTTCATATATTCACAAAAATATTTGGAGATAGTTTAATGAAAGTTAATGTAAACATTGCAAAGTAATACTGTTACCTGCAGAAGGGTGAAATCCTAGGCTCAGTTGTATATCCTGTCCCTGATGTAGCTCCTCTAGCTGTAATTCTTCTGGTTGTCACTTTCCTTAGCTTAGAGCTTGACTATTCCCACGTTTAAGCACTCAAGGCATCAGAATAAAGTACTGGAGAGATAAGCAGTGTACAAGGGACAGAGAATATGAGGAATGATTCTCTCAGAAAAATGGAAGAAGGTTACTACAGAGCAGCAGTTACTCTACTAACCTTGCAAACATTTTTTAAATGAAAGAGGAATATCTAGAGCAGAGCAGCTGCAGAGAGACTGAACAGAACATTTATGGCTGGCATGTGTGTCGTGTGTGCATCCACTGCTCAGGGCAGCTATTCATCACCTGTCAGATACCAGTTTGGAACCATTTCTAGACACATTTTTTTCACACACTTGATGTTCTGTGTCCCATGCAAACTAGTGAGGATTGACTGAAAGTCTTACTGCCATCCCATTGCTGTCAACAAACTGCATTCATCCTCTAAGATGTTGAAGTTTCTTTATAGAACCTGGTAGAACTAGTCAAAGGAAGTGAGCAAGACAGTCACCTGGGTAGTATGTTTATGCAGCATTACTCAGGCAGGGCTTTGCTGCTCTAATCACCTGGCTTGGGCTGCCTAAGGTGGGGAGGAGGTGATGCCTACCACACCCTGCCTTAGCTCTATATTGAGCTGCAGGAGCTGGGGGTTACTTGTTAACCTCAGAAAGGGTGATGTGTGCTGCACTGCTTGACTCACGGATGAAGTTTAAAGGTGGGGCCCATCCCAGCACGGAGCTTCAGTAATCTGAGTCAGAAGCTGGAGAGAAGAAGGGAGCGGATAAGAGAAGGCAAGCAGGGAACAGCCAGCAGTGTGTGTTTGCAGTGGAGCTAAGGTAGAACCATGGGCCAAGAGCAGAGGAATGCAGTGTGCTTGGTTGTCACTTTAGTAGCCCTGGGGCACTGTTTAGCACAAGATATGCAGCAGAGGCTGGTTTATCCTCGGCTTCAGGGGAGAAGTCAGCAGCAGCAGCAAGTTCAAAGGGATTTTTACCCAAGACAGGTAAATTGTTCATTTTCTCTTTGCCACTTGCTTCCTTCTTTCATTTTCAAATGGACTAATTACTTAATATAAAAGTAATAAGGCTGATCTTGTATCTCAAAGGACTCTGCTAACAAAGCATGTGAGAACTTTTATTTTCAATTGCTGGTTACTTGGAACACTCAGCCTGAAGCCCTGAGCACTTGAAGATGCCTAGAGCTCTAGTGCTTTGCATGGGATCCCTTTCTCCCTATCACAAATGCTGCTTCAAAAACTAACTGTGCACATACTCCAAATGTGTTGCTTTAAAGACAGCAGAAATAGAGAAACAAAGAGCTGTATAGATTGTTTTCCCAAATGCATTTAGATGTACTTTTAAAATGAGTGATTAATTTTGTTCTCAAAAAGAGACTTTCAGTAAATAAAGTTTATCTGCATTAGAGCCTATATTTTGCATAGTCATGCTCTTTGATTTATTTCAGGCCCTGGTTTCAGAAGCTGTGTACATTGGCTCCGTGTTGTTCAGGAATCATAGAATGCATCTGAAAAATTTCAAGTGACTATTCTCAATTCAGTCCTTGCTCATAGGGTATTCAACATTAAAAGCTATTGATGGTATTAGTATTCTGCATGGTTTTTATTTATCTTACAAGTGAAGAAGGCAAAGGTGACACTAGCAACTGTTGTTTAAACAGCAACAACTCAATATTCCTTCTGGGATTTGCTTTGGGAGATATTATTTATCTATTTTTTTCCCTCTGGTAGTTAGGAGATTGATAAATTCCCTGGCTAACCCTGCCCCTGCAGAAATATTGACACTTCAAACCTCTGGGACATGACTGGAGACAAACCCTTTGCTCTTCACACTGCTCCTGGCAGACTTGGTGGTTTCAATTGCTACGAGAAAAGATTTATGGCTTTAAAGTTCAACTGTTCCTTGTCTTCTGAGTGTGGTTGAAGCCAGCCCTTAACCTTGAGCTATAGCTCCAGTGCAGAAGGACATTGCCTCCTGGCAGATGTTGCCTTCCTGAGGGGCACAATTATCTCCCAGCTTCTGTACAGCCTCTGATCTTCCTTGCACCACAGCAGCTTAGTCACTAGTGTGAAGGAGCTAGGGAAGAGAAGGGATAGACTTATCTGTGGTCATTCTTGGTGTGGTTAGTGTGCCAGGAAGAAGCTGAGCAGAGATAATGGGTCTGAATTTTTGAACTGGTCTGTGCCCAGGAGGAATTCCTTGTGCTTTCCCTGCCCATGGCAGGCAAGAACCTGGTTTTAACATCTTAGTTACTACCTTCCTGATGTAGGCTGACAAACTCCACGTCTCTTGCTTCAGTCATGATGATCCTGTGGTTCAGCTCATCTAAAGCCCACAGGCTGAGCTTCTGCTCGCTCCTGTGCCCTCAATAACTGAACATTCTTCTCATGCTTTCTGGGTCTCCAGGGCAAGCCTGTGCTTAAAAGTTAGGCTGTTCTGAGTTCATATAAAAGAGCTCTCACTAGAAGTGGTTCCAAGGAATTTGCTGTAGCTAAATGAATATTGAGCTTTCTTATGCTAGTTAATATGCTAGCTAATATGTGAGATTTCTATGCTGTTCTTTGAGAGCACTGTAGTGTGTATCTAGTAAAACCTTCTTCTGTGGTTTAAAAGTCATCTTCTCCACCTTTGTATACAGCCACAAGAAATGTATTTTGCTGAGAGGTTAGAGTCAAACTGATGAAATGCTCGCAAGCACAGAGCATAGAGCACAGAATTCAGCTGAAACTTCTTCAGCTCCATCCATTGCTATTCACTTGTGTTAAAATACTTATCATTTAAACAATATGGGCTTAGAAGAGCTTGCAAGGAAATGTAGACCTCCAGTACTCCTTGGAAATGACAAGAATTTTGAAATATACTTCCCATAACCTGTTAAACTCTTGCTGCCAACACTCATCACTTTTTTTCTCTGTTTACTGTCTAGGAATGTGCCCTTGGATTTTATCGTGAGAATCAAGGATTCCTTGCTGGACGCTGTGTCCCCTGCAACTGCCATGGCAATTCCAACAGGTGTCTAGATGGCACTGGAAAATGCATTGTAAGTAACTACTGACATTCAAGAAATGAATCGGGGAAGAAGTAGTAGTAGCAGTAGTCCATACTGCAGTATGGACTAGACTGTTGTTTCTGGGCTTGTTTAGTCTGGAGAAAAGGAGACTCAGGGTGACCTTCTTGCTCTCTACAACTCCCTGAAAGGAGGCTAGAGTGAGCTGGGGGTAGGTCTCTTCTTCTGGGTTACCAGTGAGAGAACAAGAGGAAATGGCCTCAAGTTGCAGTAGGGGAGGTTTAGATTGGATATAAGGAGATTTTTTTTTGCTGAAAAGGTTGTTAAGTCTTGGCCCAGGCTGCCCAGGGAGGTGCTGGAGTCACCATCCCTGCAGGGGTTTAAGAAACATTGAGATGCTCTCCTTAGGGCCATGGCTTAGTGCTATGGTAGTGCTAGGTGTGGTTGGACTTGATGATCTTAGAGGTCTCTTGCAACCTCTGCGATTCTGTGATTCCGTTATTTTCAAGCAACTAACAATAATCCTTGCATTCCTCATTCTCTCTATCTTGTACTGCTAATGAGCTTAAGTTGCATCTACTAACATGTATGTTTAATGTAACTGAGTGCTTAGAGTAATTTGTGTCCTTGGTTTTGTTTTCATCTTTCCTTTATAATACTTGTTAGCTCATAGTACAAAAAGTCACCAAATTAGCAGATATGTAAGTGCTTGCAGTTATTTATGGTAAATATGGGTCTTTATCTTGGCATATGCAGTCCTTGGTTTTATGCATCTAGACTAGGATTTGCCAATGCTGACAAACAGCATATTGATGCATAGCAGAGCCTTTGCCAAACATTTGGTTTAATCAACATCAGTACATGTCCACTGATCTTAACCAAATAATCATTATGGTGGGAAAACAGCTAGATGGATAAAACAAATATTGGAATGCATAAAGTGAGACAAAAGGGTTAAAATTTAGATTAATTAAAGAATTTCAGCTGTTACAGAAGATCTAGTGGGGCAAATTCTGCTCCCTGGCACACTGTAGTAAACCCAAAGCAGCCTCAAGGAAGAGGATCAAGTGTGACATTTGGCAGACTGTGCTCCTTCAGCTTGCACCATGGCACTTGTTGGGACAGTTTGTTCTGATAAATTCTCACTTAAAAAACTTTCAACTAATTTTTCACTCGCTGTGTAAACAAGAACCTTGCCAAAATCTTTCATGGTCTGGCTTCTCTGTTATTTCTTCTTTATTGGTGCTGCATCCTTTCTGCCTGCGGTGCATTCCTGAGCCTTATATCATTCCTCCTGACTTCATCTCAGCCAACCCTCTTGCTTTTATGGAAACTATAAACCAATTCAGCACATTCTGGAGCATAACTTACAGGCTGCTGCTTCAGAGAGGCAGGGCAGGCTGGGACAGGAAAGTGCTGCAGCAGGGCTATAAGGATAAGGAAGTTTGACTTCAGAGGAAAATTACAAAGGAAAAAAAATGCCGATTTTACTTTTACCCCATGAAGTATGTGATTTAGGTTTCTCTTTATCCCCTCCTTCTCACAGCTGGATTAACTTTGAGATAGATAGAGCTAAATCAACACTTGGCCCTGGAATAAAATTTCAGGCAAACAAAGTCATCCAGGACAATGGGGTGAGAAGTGAAAGCCCTAAGGGCTTGTATTTCCATCTAGAGTCTCTGCCTAGTAAGGAGCAAGTTTGTCTCTCTGTAGAGGAACCACTGGACAAAGTGATGCAGAGAAGACCAGCAGGCTTCTCAGTGTGGAGTCATCAGCATGGTGCTGAGACTTGCTCATCCCCTGACATGTTCTTTCATGTAGTCTAACCCTATATACCTAGGGATGGCTGTGGTGGCCTGACACCCTGCTCTGGCTTCCTTGTACCATGTGGGTGCATATGGAGCCAGCTGAGAGCTTTCCTCTCAGAGTCTGCAATATGTGATGGTTTGGAGATGCTGTGACTCCAGAGGAGTCTCTGGCCCTGTGAAACTTGAAGGAAAATCTGTGAGGGAGTTGCTGCTCTGACTTAATTGCACCGTGCTTTGGGAGCACTGGATCATGTTCTGCAGTCCTTCTATGCCATGTAGCTAGAGGAAAAGCATGGAACATTCAGAGTACTTTGGATGTGAAATAGTTTCAACTTTCTTCAGCAGTTATGGAATTGCCTCAGTTTCTATAGACAGAGTGAGCAAAGCAAAAGCAGGAGATAAGCTTAGGGGGACAAGAGGTTGTTCCAAGATTAAACCAACACAAATATTTTTAAATTCCCCCTTTTTTGCAATTTAATTTATTTTTCAAGATTATTGAAATTGACAGCAATTATTCAGGAACAGTCTGATTTTTCCATGAGCTTTTTGCAGGGATATCTGCACCTGCTTTTATAGAGGCTGCATTGTGAAATGATTCTTTTACAAACACGGGGTCTGCATGTTCCTTGAGCTTGCCCTGGTTAAATGCACTGCCTGTTTGCTTCGCAGAGCTGTCAGTATAACACTGCTGGGGAGAGCTGTGAGCGCTGCAAAGATGGTTATTTTGGAGATGCCACCCAAGGGTCCTGTCGGGTGTGTCCTTGCCCTTATACAAACAGGTACAGTAAAAGGTCATCAGTGGTAAAGGGGAGGGGAAAAGAAAAACAAACTGACCACAACACCCCCAAAACGCACAACCACCAACCCCAAACCCTGTTCCCTTAGGAGGATAAGGATCTTTGTCTGTATTGGCCTATCAGCCAGTGTGGTGGGACATCAGAGCCAGTGAAGGCATGTTAGAGCAGCAGTAATGCCCTGCTCTGTCTCATGGCCTTGCCTGTTTTCAGAAGCTGTGTATCCCAATCCTCCCTCAGTTCCTGACCCATACAGGCACACAGCTCATTGCCTGGGGAAGCCCTAGCACTCTCATGGGCTGATGTACCAAACCAGCAGCAGCTCCTTCGTGGAGACAAATCTAGGATGGGAGTCAATTCCCTTAGTGGGCATAGCCAGAATGTTTCTTGTTCACTGTAAGATACCTTTATTCTCGTGTTTAACACCATTACTCTGGCTAGGAGGCAGTGACAAGGATGAAACAAGCCTTTTGTATCAATTCAGAAATTGTTGTAAGGTGCAAAATAACCTAAAAATATCAAAGTGCATGAACATGTATCTAGATTTCCAAAAGATTTATGAAAAATGAAATTTCCTTGGCTCTAATAATGTTGCCAGGCTTTAAAATGGTGTTTTAAATGGGTAGTATGTTTAGCCACATTGTTTGTCAGAATTGGTCAGTTCTCAGATGTGAAACATGTTATATAAACCAATTTTTTTTTTTTACAAAAACCTTACCTTAGCTATAAATTGCTAAGGTAGCACAGAGTATTTGCCAGGTGCATCAGCAAGCAGCAGGTAGCCTTAAGTAAGAGATTTCCACTAGAAGACAGTAGACATTTATCAGAGAGCTCTCTGGTGGGTCTAGTTCTGACAGCATTGACCTCTTGTGCAGCTGCTTGCCTGAGGCTGACTGAGCAGAGTTTTAGCCATCTTCTGCTTTAAAAAAGTGCTGAAATAGCTAAGGAGACCATAAACTTGTGCCATTTCATAGCTACACATTAGGGTGGTACAAACCATTCCTGACCTAGGGAATACAGCCCACCTGGTGCTATTGGAGCTGACACTTTTCCACCTAGTCAAATTCTCTGTAGTTCCTAGTGCAGACATCAGTCTTTGATACACAAACTTGCTTTGTCCAGCTGTTCATGGGCTGAAAAAGGAAAATGGCAAACATGCTTTACCTCCTGCCTTCTTCCCAAACACTGGCCAAGAAATGGATTTTCTTTCTGAAGAATTTGAATCTAGATGAGTCTGCTAGAAAGAACAAGCAACAATATTCATTCTTTTAACCAAATATACTCTAGGGATCCCCTAATGGTGCACAACTCTATTCTGCCTTGGTTAAAAAAAACCCTAAAATAAAATATTCACTCCATGAAATATCCTGTAATGTTTCTTTCCAGAAAAAAAAGAAATGCTCTCCAAAGAGGAGGAAATGTTGTCTAACACAGGCTATTGGTTCTTGCCCAGTAAGATGAAATAGCTCTATAGTCTCTATAGTCCCTATTAAATGATTTTTTTTAAGGCATTCCATTGGGTAGTGAGCTATTATCAGCAGTTCAGAGGAAATGATTTATTTTATTCTAAGGAAAGAATTTAAAGGAAAAATATGAAACTTCAAAGAATTAGTCACAGCAATCAATCTAGGGGCAATTAAATTAGCTGAGGAGTAATTTGGTGGCATAAAAACCTTTTTAATCTGGAAGTCCTTTAACTGAGCTTAGCCTCTAGAGTGTGATACCCATTTGATCATCTGCTCACAATTACTTTTTGCTCCTTCTCCAAGATTTGCAACTGGCTGTGTGGCAAATGGTGAAGAAATCCAGTGTCTCTGCAAAGAAGGCTATGCTGGAGTTCGGTGTGAACGGTAAGGCACTTGGCTCTCAAGAGCAAGGTTGTTGAGAGACACCAGAANGCTCTGGCAGGGGAGTTGGACTAGATGAGCTCCAGAGGTCCCTACCAGCCCCTAACATTCTGTGATTCTATGCATATGCATAATATCATGGAATCATTGTGGTTGGAAAAGACCTCTGAGCTCATCCAGTCCAACCATCCACCCAACATTCCCATGCTCACCACTAAACCATGGCCCCAAGCATCACATCTACATGTTTCTTGAACTCTGCCAATGATGGTGATTCCACCACCTGCTTGGGTAGCCTGTACCAGTGCCAGAATGGTGTGGGTTGCCAAATTCTCTAGGTATGTATCTGTGTGCACTGTATTTTGTCACGTTAACTGAACTATTGCTGTGTGAGCATGGTGGGAGTTCTTTTATCTGTAGAAAAAAATCTGCAGTAGTTGGTAAGATGTTTTTAGCATAGTGCTGGGATCCTGTAAACAAAAAATACACCCTTTTTTTTCTAAGTCAGGACATGAAATCAGAAGTTATTGATAGTTTCTTCAGGAGAAAAACTGGTTTGGGTTTTTTTGTCAAGGGAAAGTATATTGCACAAAATATATATATTTAATAAGAATTATTTGTATCTCTTTATCTAGCTGTGCTCCAGGATATTATGGAAATCCACAAAAGTATGGAGGCTACTGTCAGAAGTGTAATTGTAATAGCAATGGACACCTGGCTAGCTGTGACCACCTGACTGGAGGTATGTGAAGGGCTGGGAGCATGGAAGGGAGCGTGGGGAGCACAGAAGGGAGGTGCTTGTATCACTTGAACTGAAGGAAAGATCTAGACTTGTAGGAAATGCAGATAATTCTTAGCAAGAAGTAAGGTTTCCTACCACATAACACAAGGGCTGTCCTGAGTCAGCAAGTTCATACTTGTGAGCCATTTTATCATCTATATCCCTTCATAAATACTGTCAATTTTGTTTGTTTTCAAGTTTCATAGGTATGTTTTCAAGTGTGTTATGATTTCTTTTCCAACATGGTTAGGTTGTATCTTGCCAGGTTGTGTTACAGGCTTCTGAAACGGAGCAGTCTCACTATGTTTTTTGAAGTGGTTTTGGGACACAACAGTGCCATTGTCAGAATCTGCCTCAGGCACTGCCATCCTGGTATCCAACTGCCTGTGTGCACAGTGGAAGTTAGGACCTGACTCACAAGGCTCTTACAAATCCTGCTATACACCAGTCTGCCATCTGAGACATCCATGATTTTTCCCAGTATCAGTCACACATGTACTGTGCTTGGAGTCATCTCTGTAAGGACAGGATGCCACTGGCATATCTTTGCTTTATCTATTGTAATTCTGAAGTCAAGGGCCTGAGCCTCATTCCTCAGGCTCTCTTTACCTTCATTCACTTCAGTCCCTTGGGATTTCCATTTCTATTCAGAAGCACATAGGACACTGTTTCTGAAAAGGACCTTGAGTCTCCCAGATTCTCATTCCCCAATAAAGCTACACTTTTCTTTCCCTGTAGGAAGCTTTTCCTCCTCAGATGGTAGTGAAGAGTCAAACTAATAAGTCTTAATATTTCCATGTTCTTCATTTCTTTGCTCTGCTCTTCATACTGCATTCAACTGCCTGCCAGGAATCGCCTTATCTTCCCTTGGTCACAGAAACTAGAAACACAGCAAGTGATGTGAGCTGCTGGTGTAGTATTTCAGTAGCTAGTTCTCATTTCATATTTCATCATTGAAGCAATAAATCTTTATTATAGTTATACCTTGTGTGGAACATGTCCAAGCACTGTGATGTTTTGCCATTTCTCTCTTTTTGAAGCAAGAGTTTGGTAGGACAAACTAATCTGTAGGGCAAAATCCAACAAGCCTGTTTGTTTCTAGTTTGTCTCCAGCTCTATATTCTGATCAGCCATCTCTGTCTCCTCCTTAGGAATTAAACTCTGTGCTCATCAGCACAGCATGTTCCAGCAGGTTTCTCGTGCGTGATTTTCGGCACTTGGCCAGACTTTGCCATTTCACTGTCTCTTGTCTGATGTTGTCTGTGCACAAGCTGTAATAATAGTTTTTATTTAATAGGTACTTCACAGGAACAGCTGAGGTGTGTCTGCTGTTAGCTGAAGCACAGCAGAACTGCAGGGGGTATTAGAATTTCAGAATAACTTCCCTTGTTCTTACAAACATTCTTGGTGACTTGTCTCTTCTTGGCAGCAGCACTCACTACCAGTCCCATTTACCTTCCTGATGACTTACTGTGCAAGTGCCCAAGGAAATGGCTCAGCTAGACACTTTGTTCCAGCCTGGTTCTTACTGCTGTTCAAGTTCAGGTCCAGTTTTATCACTGTAACCTCTCACAGCTGCAAACAGTTGTTGACTCTTTACAGCAGGAGCCTAGACCTTGAGTGCATCCTTTTCCCCTCACCAGCATCTTTGTCCTTCTGTGGATATGCTCCAGCAGCTCAGTGTCTGTCTTGTAGTGAGGGGCCCAGAACTGAACCCAGTGTTTGAGGTGTGGCCTGACCAGTGCAGATAAGAGTCAGAACCTATATCCTGGGTAAACTGCTCTAACAATATATTCTTGCCTCCAATCCCAGTGGTGTTATTCTAGGCAAATTTCAGCAATGCATTCAGCACACTTGATGGGAGAGAGCCTCCTGCTACTACCCAAGTAGCATATATTGGGGTGGATGTTACAGTCAGTTTGCTTTGAGGGATGAAAAAGGTGTTGATCTCAGCAAGGCAAAAGTCAGAGCTGAAAGTTTTGGCACATTCAAGCCTTCTGGGCATTCCATCTCCTTCCCAGTAGGTATGGATTTATGGCAGGGCAGCACTGTGTTTAAGCAGATGCCAACCAAGAAGGCAAGAATGCAACAGTAGTGTTTCCATAAGAAAACTTTGGTTACTGATGACAGTCTTGTGATTTCAGAATGCTTCAATAATGAACCAAAAGATGTGGATCCCAATGAAGATTGTGACTGTAAGTAATAAATAGACTGCACTTAGATTGCCTCTTCTGCTGGCTTTGGATGACTCTTTTAAGGGTGGCAGAGTTTAAGAAGGACTGGAATCCTTCTTAAATGATAAAATTATAAAAGAGGTGGTCAGCTAGCCAGATGAAAATGCCTAGCTGTAATAAGGAGGTCTTATTTCTGGCTTTGGTGACTAACACAAAGGCTTTGGTTTTGCCTTTGTTCAGGCAGCACCAGGTAACAAGCATAAAAGTGTTTCCATTGCATCTCATTTATTAATGTTCTCTGCCCCAAATATCAACAATCCACGTTTTCCTTTGCTCTTGCTCCCTCCAGCCTGTGATAGCTGTGTGATGACACTGCTGAAGGATCTGAGCACTATAGGGGATGAGCTGCAGCTGATCAAGGCTCAGCTGCAGAATGTCCATACGAGTGCCCACAGCCTGGAGCAGATGAGAGGCCTGGAAACACGCATCAAGGACTTGAAGGTGGGCACACAGACAAGTGGAGTTCAGACCAAGCAGATAAGAGCTAAACAGAGCAACACACAGCACCTTTGTGTCAGCTTGCAAGGAAACGTGTCAGCTTTTGATTTCACATAGCAGCTGCTGACAGCACTGGGCTTCAGCTGTTAGAAGACAGCTGTGGTTACCATATCATGCTCTGAAAAAGAATCAGTATTGCTGCTTTTCCTGAGGCCTGCTCACCTTGAAAGCTATATCTGTGAGATTTCTTTTTAGCTCTGTCTTCTCTTAGCAATTCATGCCTCTGCATTACCAAAAAACCCCTCCAACATTCCTATTGCCACTACCAAAATTCATCCTAAAAATGTTGTTTGGTTGGAATAGCAGTTGCTGTACTCAGATAAAAAAGCCCAGATTTGGGTTAGTAATTAGTCAGCTTTTATGTCAGTAATGCTGCTTTTATATACCTTGGGTAAAGGTCTGACCCAGAGAATTCTTGCTGTTTGTCTCCTATTGTATGGGTGATTTAATAGTTTTTTTCTTTCTTTCTTTTGTTGTTTTCAGGTCTTATTGAACAATTACCATTCTGTGGTTCAGAACCAGGGTTCAAAGGTGGATGAGTTGGAGGCAGAGTTCACTAATCTAAATCATGATGTAAATGCTCTTCAGGAAAAGGTGGCTTACCAAATCAACTTGAAAATACACATATCTTAACTGCCTACTAGAATGCTGTATCCAGATATTTAATCTAATCAGTTTTTCCCTTGCTAGGCTGAAATGAATTACAAAGCAGCTGAGACATTATTTAATAATTTTGGCCAAACTCATCAGAAAGGCAAGGATTTGGTTTCAAGAATACAAATAGTTGTCAACAATATACAAGGTAAAAATAGTTTCTAATTCCATGACGTGTTTTGTTTTCTGGCATCTTTTCAGTTTATTTACAATATACTTAATTAAACATGAGAGGTTTTCTTAAAAAACAACTTCCTAAGTCCAAATTTAGATGTGTCTGTGGGGTCTGGAGTCTTATGAGGAGCAGCTGAGGGAACTGCTTAGTGTGGAGAAGAAGAGACTCAGGGGAGACCTTAGCTCTCTCTACAACTCCCTAACAGGAGGTTGGAGTGAGATGGGATAGGTCTCTTCTCCAGGGTTAGCAGTGAGAGGACAAGAGGAAATGGATTCAAGTTGCACCAGGGAAGTTTACATTAGATATAAGGAGAAATTTCTTCCCTGCAAGGGTTGTTTAGTCTTGGCCCAGGCTGCCCAGGGAGGTGCTGGAGTCACCAGCCCTGGAGGGGTTTAAGAAATATTTAGGTGCTTAGTGGCATGGTAGTGCTAGGGATGGTTTGACTTGATGATCTTAGAGGTCTCTTCCAACCTTAATGATTCTGTGATTCTGTGTGATTCTGCAAATCACTCCTCCTGTTAGAAATCTAACATATCATGTTACTTTAGGAGCCTGCCTTCCCTAGGTAGTGAATAAGGACAGAGAAGCTTGGCCACAGGAACATTTAGAGCAACAATTTGGCAATCTTGACTTCAGTCTGGGTTGCTATATCACAGGCTTTTGTAAGTAAGAAGCATAAAATTATTGCTGTGAACATGGTCATTTGGGACAAACTTCAAACCTGATGCTCTTTTACTAGCTCTAGTAGTGTGACAAGGGATGGTCTTCAGCTGAATACAACCCACATAGAACAGGTGTGCTTAGTGATGGAGTTCAGGAAGAGGCATATTGCTTTCACAGAAGAGGCCAGCCCTGCCACTTGTGTCTCTTCCATAGGCTCAAGCATCTCCTCTCTCTGACAATCCTTTTTGTTTTTTTGCAGTGCTCTTGGACCAAATAGCTGGTACAAATGCAGGAGGTAACAGCTTGCCCTTGGGAGATGCTGCCAAAGAGCTGGCTGAAGCTCAACGTCTGATGGCAGAGCTGCGAAGCCGCAACTTCAGTCAGCTGAAAGCAGAGGCAGAGGAGGAGAGAAGAGAAGCTCAGCTGTGTAAGGCCTTCTGCTCTCAGTCAAGATCAACCTGAAATCTGAAGCATTATTGATCATTCAGGATGGATTGCTGTTTTGCAGTGTGTCCCCAAGATCTGCAGCAGTTGGTAGTCAACAGGGAAGTGGTAGTTCTGGAGGGGATTGAAAGGTGGTTTTAGTTTGTTATGAAGAAAGGGATTTGAGCTGGGGAAGAACCCAGGTAGATCCTTCCTTTAATCACTAGATCAATCTCAGAAAAATAAAGATGTAGCTGACCATAAGGTACTTAGGCAGTGCTTCTGTGGATTATAATACCTAGGCTGTGGCACTGGCAGCTATTCTGGAGGAATTACACCTGTAATTTAATAGCAGATTTTAAGAACCACAGAATCACCAAGGCTGGAAAAGACCCCCAGGATCACCAAGTGCAGCCTATGACCCAACAATACAGCATCAGCTAAACCATGCCACTAACTGCCATGTCCAGTCCCTTCTTACACACCTCCAGGGACAGTGACTCCACCACCTCCCTGGGCAGTCTATTCCAGTGCCCAATCACCCTCTGTGTGAGGAAGTGCTTCCTAATGTCCAGCCTAAACCTGCCTTGTTGTAGTTTCAGGCCATGCCCTCTTGTCCTGTCACTAGTTGCCAGGAAGAAGAGCCTGACCCCTACCTGACTACAATTTCCTTTCAGGTAGTTGTAGAGAGGGATAAGGTCCCCCCTGAGTCTCTTCTTCTCCAAGCTGAGCAGCCCCAGCTCCCTAAGCCTCTTCTCATATTACTTTCCCTCCAGCCCCTTCCCCAGTCTCGTTGCTCTCCTCTGGACCCTCTCCAGCATCTCAATATCCTTTCTGAAGTGAGGGGCCCAGAACTGGACACAGTACTCGAGGTGAGGCCTCACCAGTGCAGAGTACAGGGGGAGGATCACATCCCTAGTCCTGCTGGCCACACTATTCTTGATCCAGGCCAAGATGCCATTGGCCTTCCATGCTGCCTGAGCACACTGCTGGCTCATGTTCAGCCAGTTGTTAACCAGTCCTCCCAGGTCCCTCTCTGCCAGGCTGCTCTCCAGTCACTCATCTCCCAGCCTGTACCCTGCATGTGGTTGTTGTGGCCAAAGTGTAAGACCCTGCACATGGCTTTGTTAAATCTCATGCCATTGGCCTCAGCCCATGGACCCAGCCTGTCCAGGTCCCTCTGCAGCAGACAGGAAGAAGCTGCTGCAGTAGTTCGAGGGCCAGATCATGAAAGGGTAAGGAAGTTCAGAAGTTCTAGCTGCACTAGTTGTACTCCCTTCCATGTTCTCTGCATATGTTTGACTAGGACATTCAGGAACCTGATTTTTGACATTAGAGACAGCAAAAACAGCAAAGTCTCAGTCTTGTCTCCTAGCCAGGGGCATAGCTCAGAAAGGTGAAAGTAATTTCCCCTAACTTTGAACCTTGATACCTACCTCTGAGTAACTCTTCTGTAGCCTATCTTGTAGGCAGTGAAATGGCACTCCTAAGATTGTGATTCATATGATCTCTTCTGTTCCTACCTTCTTTGGGATTAAATGTGCCCATATCTCTCCATTGATTACAGAGGAAGCTTTGACTACTGCAAATGTAGATGTCTGTCTTTTAGATGAAATTGCTGATGAAATTGTGTTCCACTGAAAAAAAAACAACCAATACCTGCAGATCATCTTAATCCTCTCTTAATTTAGAGATATCCAAATACATGTTTGTCTGTGCTCTGTGTCTGCAGCAGCAAACTTGTGAGCAGACTTGTTCCAGTGAGATGCTGAAGAGCATCTCTGCTATAGTAACACTGAAATTAGTGCTGCAAAGGATGCTTAGTATTTCAGACAACCACAGCTTGCTAATCCTAAATGTCAAGCCTTTTTGAAGGAGTCTTGTTCTGGTCCCTTCTCTGAACACAACTTTTCTTTCTTGCCCTGATCCTGCAGTACTGACACGTATTAAGAATGAGCTACAGAAGTACCACCAGGAAAACCATGGACTTCTTAAAATTGTGAGAGACTCATTGAATGAATATGAATCCAAAATCACTGACCTTCGTGAGGCTCTGAATGAGGCCACAGGACAAATCAAGCAGGCTGAGAACTTAAACAGAGATAACGGAGTTCTCTTGGAAGATATCAAGGTAAGGATTCAGGAGGGGAAAGCTAAACCTCAGGAAATAAGAACTGCTTTGGATTTGCTGCTTTTGACCTTCCAATGCCAAGTAGCACTAAATCTTTAGACTTTCACCAAGGTTCATCTTTTGATGTGTGTATGGACACTCTCATTCCTGGCTTGTCTCTGACCAGGAGAGCATGACCACAGTGGCTCTGATGAAAGTGGGGAAGGAGAGACTCTGCTCAGCCCTTCTCTTTGGCTGCCACTAGCCTTTTTGTTTCCTAGTCAGGCATCTGATTAACACAGCAATAGTACCTTTAGCAAATCTACTGCTAACTAGATTAGGTAGATATGATTTTCCCTGTGTCTTATCCAGTCACTTGTTATTCAACCTTTCATTTTTCCGCAGAAACGGATTGAGGAGACCAATGCACAGCAGAATGGGATCCTGGATATCCTGACCTCTGCCAGATCTGCTCTGGCACAAGCTAAGAGTGTACTTGGATTGTTGCAAAAGAGCAAAGAGGTATGATTAGCCTTCTTAAGTTAAGGCTAAAAATCCCAATATCTTGCTGTCACTGTATGGCTCAGTGGCTGGGACACACAAAGGAAAGGATCTGAGAGCCCACCCTGGGTGCCTGCACTGGGTTCCACAGGAGAAGCTTGTTGAGGCTTGTGATGAGGAGAGGAAGACAAAATCAAACCTAGATGAACATAAATTTCATCTTTCTAACTCCCTAGGAATATGAAGGCCTGGCTGCTCAGCTGGATGGAGCAAGGAAAGATATGAATGAGAAGCTGACAAATCACTCGTCAGCAAGCAAGGAGCCACTGGTGGTGAGGGCTGAGGAACATGCCAAATCTCTGCAAGACTTGGCAAAACAGCTGGAAAAGTATGTTGCCATTCCTGTACATGAGCAATTTCTGTGTGTAACATCCCTGCTTGCAATGCCCTGGCTGTATCTTGTTTCAATGACCATTTGTAAAGTTAGGAAGTCATTTGGTTTGTCTGCTTCCTGATGATGTGCAGATGTTGGTTTTTTCTTTTTTCCCCACAAACCCAGTCTTCTGGTATTTTTCCTGATTATTCTTTTCCCCCCAGAAGTGATGAATCCCATAATGTAGTTTTATGTTGCTGCCCTAACACTTCATTAACTTTTTACTAACAGGAGAAAATCCTGCTGTGCAGAGTGGGGAGATGTTGTTTAGAATATCTTTTGGTAGTGTTGTTTCCTGTACTCAGGGATACTTGTATGATGCCAATGAATTGGAGCAAATAAGTGGAACAAATGCAGTCTTCAGTCTCACCTGGTCAGCACTGGTGAGGAAAAGACTTCCTATGAATTTCTTATCTTTCAAGGAATCTTCTAGAAAGGCAAAAATATTATAAATTTTTAATTATGTTTATTAATTCTACTTTGGCTTGGAATTATGAGTGAGGTTTTGGAGGCCTTGCTATGGTTCATCAAAACAACATTTAAGAAGTGAAATCCTGCTTTATTTCTTTTTATTCCTGTGCAGATTGTTTGCATTCTGCCATTACACCAACTAGAAACTCCCAAAAAGTTGAATTCCAAAATACTTCTCTCAGCTGGAAAATTGCACATAACTTTTTTTATTAGTTTTAGGATTTTTTTAATTAGTTTGTGTGATTTTTCTAGTTAAGATGACATTGTTCTCACAAATGCAAGGCAATTGCATAGCTCACAGGAGTGGGTAGAGGAGTTTCTGTCTGTGGTTTCTGATTCCAGAGCTTCTGCACTGATTCTTGGGGAAATACCAAGAGATCTTGTAGTTGCTCCATCTGCAGCTCCTGTAGGATGCTGGAGCAGCCAGAGATAGCCTGGAAGCTGCAGTTCTCTGACCTCCTCTGAACTGAAGTGTGTCTGATGGGGGCTGTGATGGAGGTGGCATATTGCCCTCCTGCTTGTGAATTCTCCTATATAACCATTTCACATCTGCTTGGAGGTCCATGGCTGTGCTTCTCCATGTACCTCAATCTTCAGAGTCTGTAACTGCCTGAAGGGAGGTTGTAGAGAGCCAGGGACTGCTCTGTTCTCCCTAGTGGAGAGTGATAGGACAAGGGGAAATGGATGGAAATTGCCCCAGGGGAGGTTCAGGCTAGACATTAGGAGGAATTTCTTTGCTGCAAGGGTTGTGAGCCATTGGAACAGGCTGCCCAGGGAGGTGCTTGAGTCACCATCCCTGGAGGTGTTGAAGAAACAGGTGGATGTTGCATTGGGCATCATTTAGCAGGTTGATAGAGCTAGGACAAAGGCTGGACTCATGATCTTTAAGGTCTCTTCCAGCTGGAACTGTTCTATGATTCTATGATTCTCACATTGTTCTGCCTCCAAGAATGAAATTACAGATCCAGCTGAAAAACCTTTCCTGTATCGGCCTTGCTTAGAGAAAGCTGGATTCAGATCTGTTCAGGATCTTTCTCCAAGGCTTTGCAGGAGGCTCCATTTCCCCCGTTTCCCACAGGATAAAGAACAGTGCCAGGAAGGATGAGTTGGTAGGCTGTGCTGTGGAAGCTGCTACTGCCTATGACAATATTATCAATGCCATCAAAGCAGCAGAGGAAGCAGCCAACAGAGCTGGGAGTGCAGCTGACTCAGCATTAGCAGTGAGTACCCCTAAGTGGCCAAATGATGGTAAACTTATTAGGACTAGATATATTTTTTTTAACTATTAGAGAGGCACCAAAAGAAGACCTGTGTGTCTTGGCATCCCTTATTTGGCTGTGGCAATGAAAGAACTGCTATTCTACGTGTTCATGAACGGGTCTTGGGTCAGCATTAAGCAGACTAGTGACTCCCTTCCTGGTGAGCTGAATGCTAGCTGTTCATTTCGGTGCAAAATGAAGCTGTCTGCATAAGGCAAGCCTGGTAACCACTGGAGGTGATTTCAGATCATTCTCTTTTACTTTTCACTAGGAATACCCACAAGCTCTTTAGGGGTGGAGTAGTATCTAACAGCTCTGTGCTAGTGATTTCTTCTGAATGCCCCAAAATCTATCAGAAGTTTGCTAAAGACTAAGGTTGTATTAGGCTTAAATTCATCTCGATAATCGCTACAAGGTGCACTTCACAGGAAATCCCTGCCTTTGGGTAGTTGGGGTTATTTATACTAGAATGGGTTATCATTTTTACTCTTTAAATTTCGGTATAATGATTAAAGCAGTCTTACAGTACTTTGCTATTCTTCCCAGACTGTGAAGAGAGAAGACCTCTCAGGAAAAGCTGCAAAGTTAAAAACTGAGAGCACTGCACTCCTAAATCAAGCACAGGAGACTGAAAGGACATTGCAAGGTACTGAGAAATAAGGTGATAGTAGGAATGTTGGCACAGCAGGAGAAGCTTTCATTGAAGAATAGATTTTCACAGTTCAGCAAAACTCTGCAGCACGTACTGAATCAGAAGACTCCAGTTCCATTCCAGTGGGACATCTTGTGGTGGTTATTTTCAATGGCAGAAAGGCCAGAGAGTGGGTTTCTTAACCTCTGCTATGCTCTACCCCTTTGCAGTACTTCTGTCCAGCAAACCCTTAGCCTTGTACTAGTTTTTCAGTGCAAATACTCACTGGGTGCTCAGTGGCAACCCAAGGGCAACAAGGCTAGTGAAGAGTCTAGAGCACAACTCTTATGAGGAACAGCTGAGGGCACTGGGGTTGGTTAGTGTGGAGAAGGGGAGGCTCAGGGGAGACCTTAGCTCTCTCTACAACTCCCTGACAGGAGGGTGGAGTGAGCTGGGGGTAGGTCTCTTCTCCTGGGTTAGCAGTGAGAGGACAAGAGGAAATGGATTCAAGTTGCATCAGGGAAGTTTAAATTAGATATAAGGAGAAATTTCTTCCCTGCAAGGGTTGTTAAGTCTTGGCCCAGGCTGCCCAGGGAGGTGCTGGAGTCACCAGCCCTGGAGGGGTTTAAGAAACATTTAGATGTGCTACTTAGGGCCATGGTTTAGTGGCATGGCAGTGCTAGGGATGGTTGGACTTGATGAGCTTAGAGGTTTCTTCCAACCTTAATGATTCTGTGCTTCTGTAAGGGTGCAGGCTGGTGCTGCCACAGACAGCTAGTAGTTCTGTTCAACACTCATACAGGGCACTCACTCTTTTGCAGTTCTTAGTCCAACCTTTGAAGACATAAAGCAAAGACTTGATGTTGCTGATGGAAAGAAGACTACACTGCAACTTGATCTTGTCACTCTTCAAAACAATCTCAATGGGATAAACAGAGGTCAGATCCTCATCACTTCTGTCTTGCTTCTTTCATCTATTACTGTCAGGACCAGCACATGCATTTGTGTATGTTTCAGATGACATCAACAGCATCATCACCAGTGCAAAGAACATGGTAAAAAGTTCCAAGGATGTGACAACTAATGTCTTGGATGAACTGCTCCCAATTCAGGTAGATGTGGAGAAAATGAAGAGTACCTATGGAAGCACCCAGAGTGCTGGCTTCAGTAAAGCACTGATGGAGGCAAACAATTCAGGTACTACAAGTGCTGTCTGAGACCTGCCAGGTCACTGTTAGGTGAACACAATCAGTTTTGCAGCAGAAATTTTAGTCACCCAAAAAAAAGTTAGGCACAGTTGTTGGACAAGATGAGCTCCAGAGGTCCCTTCCAACCTCAGCCATTCCCATTCTGTCATTTGACTAGAGAAGGAACCCAGGCATATAGCTTAGGCTAAAATTCTGTTAAGTGCAATGGATTGCAGTGAGCCTGTTTTGATTACAGAATAAGGGACAATCACAAGCTCCAAAAGCATCTTTTTTCATCTTTCAGCAGCTTTGGGAATGCACATAATTGTGATCCCTGTCTGCTGTCCATCCTCCCCTAGCATCCACAATCACTGAATAATAATGTCAGAGAGCATATCTCTGTTCTATTTCATATTTTATTCTGGATCTGAATTTAATGGGTTTTTGTAAGTGCTGATTTTGTCTACTTCCATAAATACCTTTTCCCACAAATCCCAGGAGTACAATAACCTCTGTATAAACAAACACCTTGTTTCATTGAGGGCTTCCTACTACTGTAGGACTGATGACAACAGTTCTGTCAGCACCCTGCTTGCTGCTTTTCTGATAGTGGTGCAGGGATCTATTTTGGCACCTCTTTCCCTCCTCTTTTCTACCATCAATGATTCTTTTTCTTCCTTTGCAGTAAAAAAATTGACAAACAAACTTCCAGATCTGTTCAGCAAGATTGAGAGCATCAACCAGCAGCTGATGCCAATCAGCAACATCTCTGAGAACCTCAATCGCATCAGAGAGTTGATTCAGCAGGCAAGAGATGCTGCAAATAAGGTCTGTCCTGAACACTGCAGCCATGCTTCACCTCAGGGCTTTGGATACATGACAGTTCCTCTTTCTCTTTCTTAATCATTTTGTTGAAATGTATGCGAAAGACCAGACAAATTTAATTCAACAGTACCTAAAGTAACTCTGATGATGGGAAGCATAGTAATTTGTACACAGAAATGAGTGGGTGCAGTAGCATCCTGCTCCATCCTCCTCCAGCAGGGTTTTTTTCCAGGGAATTTCTGTAACACTCTTCCTTCCAAGGTACGTTGTGTTGGCTTTGGCAGCAGAGCTAAGGTCTGCTCTGGTGCTTTGCTTTAGAGGCTGGCACTGCTGTAAAAGTTGTGTAGCTCTGTGCTGTCCTCTCTCCACCTGCACTACCATGTTAGGAGTTGACCACTGGCATCTTCTTAGCAGAATGCCCTTTCACCATTTGAGCAATTGCTGTAGTTACTCAAGGGACAGTGTGGTCTCAGGTCCCTGAGAAGCACCCTTGAGGTCATCACAAGTAACATACAGTTACAATGAAGAAGAGAAGTCTGTGCCCCTGGTGTAAAAAGCTGTAATAGGACATGTCTTTAATAACATCAGAGGTGTGTGATTACTCTCAGCAGTCAGTCAAGTCCAGCAAAGTGAAACCTCAGCATATGTAGGCAGACATCTCAATAATTCATGGACTTGCTTTTTAGAGCTGCAGGGCACCTCCTTCCATCTCAGTGCACTCAAGGCAACAATTACTTGACAGAGGCATGGGAAGGGTTGATTAATTGATAGCTGGAGTAGAAAAGGGCTGTGTGAAGTGATAAGTGTTGATAACACAGGATCCTGTCTTACGCAGTCTGCTTCTTAATTGTATTGTTTGGTAGACGTGGAGTCTAAGTCTGTAGTAATTAACAACTAGGATATGCAAGAGGTTACTTTACAGTTAAACAAAACTGTGAAATAAGTGGGCATAATAGCAATAGATAATTACATTGAATTTTGGTTTTCTTCACAGGTTGCTATTCCTATGAGGTTCAATGGCAGCTCTGGTGTTGAGGTTCGACCTCCGAGCAACCTGGAAGATCTGAAAGGCTACACTTCACTTTCTTTCTTCCTCCAAAGACCTCAGACAAGATTAGGCCTCCCCCAGAGGGCATCAAATAAGTTTGTACTGTACCTGGGTGACAAAGATGTAAGTATATTCTGAGATTTAATCTGATTTTTGGAGCAGACAACATGCTCTGAGAAACAGATGGGAGATGATTTATTCTGACTGCAGCTACTGTTGGTCCATGTCTTTAAAATTGCCTTTTTATGAGGGTAGGAGTGTTTGGTGAAGAGCAGGTAATTCCTCCACCAGCAGAGTAACTTACTGGGTGACTGAGTGCTTTGCCCTTGGTTTGCTGGTTTGCTCTTGTGGAAGTCCCTTCCAGCCATGGAGATCATCCTAGGGTCAGGTTCTGCAGCAGCCACACAAACACAGCCCAGCTCCTGCTCCAACCTTTCACTCTTCACAGGAGAAGTCACTGTGAATTTCTCTGGTTTAAAAAAAGTGATCATTTCACTTTTCTAATTAATTCCTCAGCAATTAAATTAAACAGTTTAAACATTTCCTGCCTGTGGTTCTTAACCATGTGTATTTGTCTTGCTATCTGACAGCAGCTCTATCTGCAGTGAGTCCTGTACAGACACAGAAAGCTGTTTCAAGGTAGTTGTTCTACACTGGATTTCAACTTTGTATCCCCTGACTGCGTGGCTGGGATATCTGTTGACAGCATTTCAACTGTTACTTGTGGAATAGGGGATGCTGGAGAAATAAAATGCGATTTGTGTGGGGAAATGACTGCTTCCAGTCACCTCAGTAGGAACCATTGTCCTTGACTGAGTGTTATTCCACACATCTTTTTTCATTTCACAGGTGTTGAGTCTCATTTCAGTGAAGTTTTCATAGCTTTAGCTGGGAGATGCTACAAATGTGGAAATTATTGAAGCTACTACTGTTATAAAAATAAAAAGCCACACATGACTCTTCAGTTGTAGTTATATTGACTGACTCAGTGCATTATTCATTGAATAAGTTTAGAATATTTTCCTTCCCAGAGCTGATAAACTTCATAACAATTCTCATTATTAGGTGAATGGAGTTCTTATGACTCATGCCTAGTATGGCAATGTCTCTGAGCAACTGCTGCTGTATTTTACCTTCATTAACATTAGTCATTTATTAATGATCATTTGCTTTGCTATTCTTAGGCTTCAAAGGACTACATTGGGATGGCTGTGAAAGGTGGTCACCTCTATTGTGTCTACAACCTGGGGGATGGTGATGTGGAGCTAGATGTGCAGCCTTTTGTGACTCCAAGTGAAGCTGAGGAAGCTGTTATGGACCAAGTGAAGTTTGAAAGGTATAAAACCTGTAACACACAATGGGTTTTTCAAAACATAGTAAGAACATCTTTTTTTGTAGTGTGATGTGATCTTTTGCCTATCTGTTTTGGCTTTAGGATTTACCAGTATGTGAAGCTGAACTACATCAAAGCAGCAACATCACCTTCTCCAAAGTTTGAAGGCCCTCTGACGGCAAGCAGTGAAGGCAGTGATGTTCTCCTAAACCTTGATCCTAGCACTGTTGTGTTTTATGTTGGAGGATACCCACCAGATTTTAGGGTACAATGAGTTGCTTAGTCTTTTAAAGAGAGTTCTATGTTAATGTTCTGTTGTTCTTACAAGTAGAGATAGGAACTAGAAGGTTGTATAAAAGCTTAGCCATATTGCTAGGAGTAGACAGGATGCAAGGAGATGCTGCTTCCTACTGAAGCTGACTGAGGAGGAACTTCTTTGCTTTGAGGCTGGTGGAGCACTGGCCCAGGCTGCCCAGGGAGCTGCTGGAGTCTCCATCTCTGGAGAGATTCCAAACCCAACTGGACACATCCTGTGCAAGCTGCTCTAGGTTCTCCTGCTCTGGCAGAGGGGTTGGACTAGATGAGCTCCAGAGGTCCCCTAATATTCTATGATTCTATGCTAAAACTCAAAGAAGGGAGCATGATGGTATTTCATCTGCCAAGGACAGCATCAAGCCTTTCCTGCCCTGCTATATACTATTCCTAGTCCATCCACATGACTGTCCTTCAAATTGCCCTGCAGTACTCCTGCAGTGGTATCACACAGTTGGATATTATATACAAAGATAGAATAATTGTATGGTATTTAGAATATCATGTTAATATTTGCAGTAAGTCTTAGCAGGTACATGTCAATGTCAAGTTGTGTCAGCTGATGTTGACAGAATGATTTTGGTGGCACTGATTTGCAGCCTCCTAGTAAGCTGGACTATCCTCACTATGAAGGCTGCATTGAGCTGGACAACCTGAACGAGCGCATCATCAGCCTTTACAACTTCAAGAGGACATTTAACCTCAACACCACTGAAGTGCAACCCTGCAGAAGGTATGGCATAACACAGAAGTGTAGCACAGTTCTGTGAGTTTATCAGTATGAATTCTTGTCTTTTCACACCCAGAGGAATAGTCACTGTGGCTAACATGCAAATCCTCATCACTGGCACCATTCACATCTGTGGCAGTCTCAGTCCCCTGGCCAACTATTTAAATATTTTAACTCCCAGACACAATCTTGGACTAACATATTCAGCTCCTATATATTATATAGGATTATATGAATATTATATGAACATACACAAGTAGTATATGAATATATTATATGGATTATATGAATATATTATAAGAATATACATATTCAGCTCCTCACTACCTGAAAGGAGGTTGGAGTGAGATGGGGGCAGGTCTATTCTCCAGCCTCAACAGTGAGAGGACAAGAGGAAATGGATTCAAGTTGCAGCAGGGGAGGTTTAGATTGGATATAAATTATTTACAAATGAATTTCTTCACTGAAAGGGTTGTTAAGTCTTGTCCCAGGCTGCCCAGGGAGGTGCTGGAGTCACCAGCCCTGCAGGGGTTTAAGAAACATTTGGATGTGGTACTTAGGGCCATGGGTTAGTGGCATGGCAGTGCTAGGGATGGTTGGACTTGATGATCTTAAAAGTCTCTTCCAACCTTTGTGATTGTGTGATTTATGAAGTAAATGCTGTATTAAGTGCAAAAAACCCAGTCACTGGTGATTTCCTCTCTAAAGGCCACATGCATATCTAACAGAAGCCAGTAGCAGGTTTTTCTGTTTACTCGGGTTAGATCAGAATTTGGCCCTTTTAGTGCTCCTGTACCAAATGCTTTAACTTAAGCTTTGTAAAAATTATAGTGAAAGGAAGTCCATGTAGTAATGATTCTGTGATTCTGTACTAGTTTTTGCTCTCACCTGTGATGTTGAATTATTACAGGTATAAAGAAGAGACTGACCAGAGCTATTTTGAAGGCACTGGCTATGCCAGTGTCACTGTGGAAGAGCCAAACAGCCAGAGCCCCGTGCGCTACGAGCAGACAGTTGAGACCACTGCAGATGAAGGCATTGTGTTCTTTGCAGCCAATGAGGTAATTTGGGGAATGCTTCTACCTGTTTGGTGTTCCAAGAACAGTTTAAATATCTTACTGGAGAACATGTTACATATAGTTAATATCTGTAAGGAAATACCTTTAGAGGTGTTATTGTTGTCCCTGTGGCAAAGTGGTAGATTCTGCTGTATGTTTGATGTCATTTGGTTTAGTTTTAGGTAGTCCTGTGAGGAGCAGGGAGTTAGACTCAATTCTTCCAAGTTGACATAGTCTAGAGTGGCTGCTGAATACTCATTTTGTCAAGGATGAGAAACAAAATCTTTCCAAGTAGCAGCTCCATTAGGCCATAGAGACAATTCAGAACTGGGGTGAGCAGGGAGGATTTCATCTGAACCAAACCAATCTTGAAATACTGAAGTCTTCCACAAGTGGAAGTGCACTCTTCCCAACTCTAGATGTGACAACAGAGTAAGGATGAACTTAGAAAGTGGTGCTGCTCCTCTAATAATATTATAAGCATGTTTGCAATCACTGTGATATGTTTTGGATAATTCCTCAATGCCTTAGAAAGTCAGTAGACATGTTGAAATGACAACAAGTCCTCTAGAGATTTGGAGAATACATCTGGAGGTGACACCAGATCTGTTTATAACAGTTTAAAGCAACTATGGTTGATTATTATAAGGTTTATTCTTCTTCGTATTTAGATTTCCCCTAAAATCTTTATGGGAGGAAGAGATTGCTTTGTTAAAATCATTCACGACAGTGAACTATGTATGAAATGTTGACAGTTTGTGTTATGTTTTTGCCCTGCAGGATCAGTTCATCAGTGTGCTCATTAAAGATGGACATACAGTGTTTAGATACAAAGTTGGCTCTGAGCCTCCAAATGAAACAGAAAGCAATACAACTGTCAATGATGGAACATACAAACAGGCATGTGATTTTAAATACTTTCTGGCAGAGCATTACTTTATTTTGAGAGATCTGTGTGCATTGCAATTACTGACATCATTATAATACTTGGATTAGTATTTTTACTACCTAAGGGTTTACTTCTTTCCTTTAGAGAGGTTACTTTTTGGTAGTCTTTTTGTTGTTGCTTGTCTACTTAGCTTAAGTCCAGCTGTTTTGTAGCACTGCTAGAGTGAAATGGTAAAGACTCTGTTCAAATGCTGGACTGCCATGGGGATTCACTCTCCCTTTGCCCCTTCCTACATCTCTAAACACTGTAGGTTGCAGGCTCTGCTGAAATGAGTCTTAGTGACATTTTGGCTCAAGTTACCTCCAGCCAGGTGACTGACCAAGTCAGGTGGCAGCAGCTTCATCTTCAACTGCAAAGAGAAGGCAGTATCTGAATCTTAGGTGAGGTGTATTTTGGGGGCAATCATACTGAAGAAAAGAAAACTTCACCTTGTATATGGATAGTACAGCATTTTCCTCAGGCATTTGCTTTGACTGAATGCCCAAATTTTCCAAAGTACCTTTGAACTACTGCAGTGTCTCTGGATTTAAGGCACTAGCAAACGAGAAGAGGGGGAAAAAAACCCAAACCAGCCTTGTGTCCTTCTCTGTGGGAGTACTTTTAATCTGCTAAATGGTTTTTGTTTCTGCTGAGTGAAGAAACTCTCATTATTCTCCCATTTCAGATTCATTTGGTGCTTGCCCGAAGAAAGAACACTGTTCATGTCAGTCCTGATATTAAAGCCAACATAAATGTCTTCCCTTTCACTAAGTACTTCCTAGGTGGAATTCCACCTGCTCTACGAGAACGGTGAGCAGCTAGAGTAAGACTTTGGTACATAGGCTTTGTGTGGGAACTCCATCCAAACTCTTTCCTTAGGCAGTCTCTTTCACACTCTTTGTTGGGCATCTTATGTGATATGAAAATAACCAGTGTATAACACATGATCCTAATCTGCCATTCACTGTGGGATCTTCGTTGCAGTGTATCCTGAAGGTTGAGTTTGATCACCATGAAGTGTGTGCCTGCAGGAAAGATTGCTCTTGTTCTGTTTTCTTACATTCTTAGCATTTACAGGCTGCTGTACTGGTGTGTGCTTTGCAATACCAGGCTACTGAACTCTTTTTCCTTCCACTCCCTGAAACCAGCTTTAATATATCCACCCCTCCATTCCGGGGCTGCATGAAGAATGTGAGAAACCCTACTGCCTCAGTTGTTTTTGATGAGACTGTTGGTGTCAGCAAGAAATGTTCTGAGGATTGGAAGGTAACTAACTAAATTTCCTTTAAAACTTCTGCCAGAGTTCAGAGTCTAGGTTGCCTAGAAATTCTGGACCGTTATGTTTTACTTGGGTCAGAAATTCTATGTGTTTAACATGTGATGGTATTAAAAGAACCTGGGCTTGTTATGAAGGTGTGAAAGAAGGGAGAATCCCACCTTACTGTGGTAGCATAAACCACCTCTTAATTAATACCATGTACAATTAGGAATGAATATTTACCATGTAGACTTGCTGGCTTCCAGTTGCTGTTATTGATTAGGCCAGAATACTTCATTACTTAATACTACTTAGGGTCGTTCCTTTTGCCAAGGTGCTTATATTTCCTACCTAGCTGACTTCTCAACCTTTTCCTTGAAAGAGCTCAGCACACTGTACTTCAACTAAAGTCTCTCACTGTAACACTATTGCTCCACTCTTCTGATTGTTTTATAATGATTTTCTGTGCACCCTTGAGTTTTGTCATGTTCTTTCTCAAATGGGGCAATGTGACCTTTCAGTGTAGGCTTAACCAATGCTGCATGGAGAGATGAAAACTACCCTTCTGCTCTTACTGTTACTTACATGGTGCATGATCCCATTTGTCCTTTTTACTGTGGAATTGCACTGAAAGTTTGTGCTCATTTCTTTGACATCTAAACCTTTCACAGAGCAATTTCTTTGCAGGCCATTTCCCTTTGCAGAGGATCTGACCTTCATTCTCTGTATCTGTGTTAACTTCTCATGTATTGAGACATGTTCTGTTCAAAAACGCCCAGCTGTAATCTGTCCCATGTCTCACAGTTTCAGTGATGTAGCTTCCCCTGCACAGCTCCATACTTAAGAACCATTCCTCCAACTACTCACTTTTGTGTCTTCAAATGGGAAAACTGTCAAAGCCATCATGTCACTTTAAAGAGTAGCTAGAGCTCATTATACTCCTCAAACCTCATCTCCCTCTAGAGTTTCTCAGCTCATAGTTAATGCTGGTGAAACCATTTCAGTTGGTCTGTTCTGTGCTGAGATAATTGTGCTTGGAGTCAGTCACAACCATGTTGAGTAGGAGAGTTGTTCTCCCATGTTGCTATTTCTTCTGACTGAAAGGAAACTCACTGAAAGCATTATTCTCTCTCTCTCAGCTCATCAGGTCTGCAGCTTTTTCCAGGAAGGGAACACTGAGCCTGAGTGCAGTGGGTTTCCCATTTCCCAAGGATTTCCAAGTTGGCTTTGGCTTTCAGACCACGACATCGACTGGAACACTCTTAAATTACAATCTATGGGTATGAAATATCTTCAACTTAGAACATGGGATTGGTTTTATTTCTGGACAGTCATGTCTGTTTGTGACTCTCTCGCTTGGGCATCAGTTTGTGTCCTAAGCCTCATGTAGATTCCTGTACTTTAAGGCAAGAAGTGGCTCCTGTAATCATCTTTTGAGCATGGCATCTTGCATGTCATAGGCCAGAGAAACACATCCTGGGAATTTCTTTCCTTAAACAACAAGTAGTTTGACAAGTAACTGATTGGAACTTGAGCCTTCTGCAGAGTAGCTCCTGTACTGTAACTCCACCATCCCAGGTGGTAATTGTTCCTAATGCAGTTGGCCAGAAATTTTCTCAGGAAAAGTAGGCATTCTGCCCATGCAGAAGTGTTACTATGATCAAATAAGCAGAGAAAAGGGGTTGATTTTTCTCTATGTTCCCTCAGAAAGCAAGAAGGTTCAAGCAGAACCTGTTTTTTGCTGGCTGGAGGAGTTGAGAAGTGAGTGCACAGGAAGCTTTTGAGAAGTGCAGAACTGAATCATCTGCTTTTTGTACAGATGATTTAAACAAGTATTTAAAATAATTATTTGGTGTTCAGAGTGCAGAGGTATTTGAAAACAGGAGCAATGCTAACTGTGCAGAACTAGGTGTAACATCTGCTACCAGGTGACTGAGAAAAGCAGCTCTAGAAAATGTCTTTCCAACAAGAGACCACTGAGAGCTGTATTAATGGCAATTTCAAGGAGAACTAAAGGCACTTGCAGTTGCCTGATCCTCTGGTGGGATTCTCTTACAGCCTAATATTCTTACCATCTTCTTGGGACCTGGCTCTGTGACTGCAAAGATGGGAGAGACAGAAATCCAACTGGGTGAGAGATATGAAGATGGGGCAATGCATTATGTGACAGTAATCAAAGCAGATAACAAGTGAGTCATGTTCTTTATCTGATTCTTTTATATTGTGGTTGGAGAAAGAAGATTAAGACTTGTGTGACTTGTTCTTTGGGTACTTTCCTGGTTTGAGCTAGAGAAGAACCTTGACAGGCACACAGCTAAAAAGGCCAATGCTAGCAAAGGATATTGAAATAATGAAACAGAAGGAGACTTTTAGTCTCTGAATGTGCATGTCAGTACCTGTGATGTTTCAGCTGAACAGCACTCTGCATGTCTTCTATGGATTGTATGAGTTTAGACTGCTTGTCAAGCTGGAGTTTTGGAGCTCTTCCCCTTCCCATGGCCTTTCCATATGCCACTGCAAGTTATGAATCTCTCTAACAAAGGTGCTTAAAGGCCCATGGAAGAAGCTAATAGTGCATTTATTCTTTCATTAATGATCTGTTATGTAGATATTAGAAGAGATCATTTACTGAAAAGCTTCTAAATCATACTGCTTTCTTTGGAACATGTAAAGGGACAGAAATGCTAGTTAAGGTGGAAAGTTTTGAATGATTTGCTATAACTTTGGGTAATTATACCTTAATATTATCTGCAGTAGCTGTTGCTAACACACAAAGTGCACCATTTTGACAGAACAGATGAAATCCTGTCCCATAGTTGTCAAGGAGAGTTTGTTCATGAATTCCACCTGGACCAGGATTACACTGTAGGACTGAAGTACAACCTTCAGCTCCTGCTCAACATCTCCTACTGCAAAGCAGAGCAGTTCCACAGCAGTCAGTGAGCACATACTGCAGAAGTCCCAAAAGTGAGCTAATGAAGCTTTAGCATGATTACAATGTAAGAAGCAAACACATCTGTCAAATGGTTCTTTTGTAACATAAATACTTCTTTTAGGTTTTTTCTTAAGCTCTCATGCTTGTTTTTACTCTCTTTGTTTCAGAGTGCATTTGCTGGTTGATGATAGATCAGAGTCAGCAGTGGTTGACTCTCAGAGAGCACGGCCATTAACTGTGCCTATAAAGTTTGGTGGAGATGATTTTGAAGGTTGCATCTCAAACATCTTTATAAAAAGGTATTTGGCCTAGAAAGATTCCAGTTTCATCCATTTTTGGCCTGTTTGCCTTCTTCAGTTGTACTAAAACCACTTTTTGCTGAATTGCTCTTCTTCTCCTTGCATGAAGCCCTCCTGAATACATAGCTTTGTCCCAAAATATTCTTTTATTCAGGCAGATCACACATAGTATCAAGTTATAAGTAAATCTACTCTTTAGATGTAATGGAATTTTAGTCTGAATCACACCTGTTTAGTAGCCTTGTAATCAAAGAACAAGCTGAACACAGTGAATTGGAAGTGTCCCAACAAGGCATCCAAAAAGATCTGCTAGATAGCAGCAGTATAGGTGCACAAGGAGCTAATTAATGAACTGAGCAAAGCTTGCTAAGGACCAAAACACCAACACAACCAAAGGAGACCACATGGACAGAAATCATGTGCCTCATGGATGTTGTCTCTTTTTTCACAGGTGTTTGGTTATTAGAGACATCTTCAGAGAAAAAAATGCATAAATATCTTCTTTAAAGAGAAGCATTGCTTGAGTCACAAGTGATGTCCCAGTGGGGCTTTGTTTCGACTAAGTTGTGATGAATATTTATACGTGTGTAGATTTTACCAAAATAGTGTATTTTAATTTGACCATCATAGAATGTGATAGAATGTCAGACATTACAGAAAGTCTGAGTTGTGTGAAACCTTGAAAGATCATCTAGTCCACCCCCCCCCGACACATTTACAGATCTGCAAGAAAATGAAGGAACCTGAGTATTAACCTCCCCATCAGAGAACAAACTGGGAAAATTAGTACAGAGACAGATGGAGAACTAATACTGAAGCTAGCCTGATTGCAGCAGGGGAGGTTTAGATTAGATATAAGGAGAAATTTCTTCCCTGAAAGGGTTGTTAAGTCCTGGCCCAGGCTGCCCAGGGAGGTGCTGGAGTCACCAGCCCTGCAGGGGTTTAAGAAACATTTAGATGTGGTACTTAGGGCCATGGTTTAGTGGCATGGGAGTGCTCGGGATGGTTGGACTTGATGAGCTTAGAGGTTTCTTCCAACCTTAATGATTCTGTAATGATTCTCTGAGAACTGGACCAGAATTGAAGTAGTTCAGGTTCTGTCCCCAATTCTACCACTGCTCTCATAGAAAACCAGGGACAAGGGCCTCTGTTGCTTTTTCTAGTTGTAAAGTGTTTTGTAATTTAGTGATGGGAGATGCTGAGTACAGCTTATGAAATCATGGTATCACTTCTCACACACAGGAAATTGGCTTTAACAGTCTGATAATTTGGCTAGAACAGCAAAGCCACATATGAAGTTGTGATGGGCTTTGCTCCTTGACAAATCTCATGAGAACATCTTATTTAAGGAGAGAGTGAATCACTGAGTTAGCTGGACCTGATATTACCATTTTCCCTTGACCTGCCACTGGTTACACATAATCAGCCAGCAAAGTCTTGTAGTCTGTTCCAGAAATCTTACTCATTCAAGGCTGCTGTTACTTTTTTCTCCTTTTCTTCAATGGCAATATTTGTTTGTTTGTTTAAATAGATAGCTTTTAGCAACAAATCCTTGTAGAGGAGATGAGAACGTAACATCAGAGGTTCTCCATAGCCAAAAAGAACTAGGCAGAACCAGAACAAATATGAATACTTTTTTACAGCATTGAGCCTACATTTTCCATCAACCCCCCCCCAAAACTGGTACTTTAACATCAGGTTACTGGGAAATCTCTTTTGTCCAGACTGGTTTTACACTCTGCTGTTGCTTACACTGAAGCAAAGCCAGGCTGTGCCACAGCACGTACACTGCTTTCATCCCTCCAGGGCAGATCAGCTCCCTGAGGTTCAGAATCTTGTTAATTACACTGCAAAGAGTGGAGTGTCCCTGGGAGCCTGCCACAAAGATGAGAACCTTCAACCAGTGCTGCTGAAGGACTTCAATTCACTCAGGGTTAGGATGCTCAAGGTATGCTTCTTTTTACTGTCATCTCGGCTCCATACTGGCACCAAGGCTTTGGCTGCATAGCCGTGGTTGGTGGAACTGAGATTCAGATGTTAGTTTCTTTCCATCTCACATCTGAAGCAAGTTCTTTCTGCGTTGAAGTTCCATGCCAAACCCATACCTGTCTGGAGTGACAACAGCTTCTCTGTCATTTAGAGAAGGCTATTGACTGCCTCAGGTGGCAACTCTTAAATGTGTAGATTGAAATGGTTTTGTTTGTGTTTTTTTCATGTGCGCTCATAGTAAATGTTTCAGTTCTCTCTTACAGCTACAGAGTGGCAAATACCTTGATTATTTGAAAGCTGCTAATGCACAAAACCATACCAGTGAAGCCTATCTCCTTGGAAACATCCCCAACAGTTTCATATCCTACATGTTTTCTCTACCAGCATCTACAGACAGGTAATACAACTGTTCTCTGTTCTCCTCCTTATACTTGAATTGTCAAAGCTGCTTCAGTCACTGAGTGCTAAGAGTAAGGAGTTTCTTCTTGCCTATGTCTTGGGGCATAACAGAAGAGTGGTTCTAAAGGTTCAGGCATTTTTCTTCTATGCTAGTATTTACCCAGACTGAATAGCTTGACTTGGATATGGTGGACAGTTATAGTGCATATTGATAGCAAATCCTGAGCTTGAACATGTCAGCTTTCCTTCACATTCAGAAATCCAGGGAATGCAGAACACAGAGATTCCACCCAACAGCTACTCTGCAGCTTACAAATGGAGTTTCACTAGCATTTTTCTGGAGAACAGAAGGAATAGAACAACTAACACAACAGACCTCCAGTTGAACATGCTTACTTTCCACCACAGGTTGCATTTCTCTGCAGATGTACGGACTCGATCATCAAGAGGATTAGTAGCTTTCATGGAGGAAAGATCTGAGGACTCTTACATGGCTCTCCACATTTCCAAAGGACATTTTGTCTTTTCCCTTGGCTCTGGAGGAAAACGACTCAAAATCAGAACCAGTATCAAATACAATGATGGGCAGTGGCACACTGTGAGTAGTATGGCACAGGACCTGTGCTGCAACCACAGCTAGCAGCCAGCAGGCAAAGCCTATTGAATTTTGAAGATATTCTTGATTTTGCTCATCTGAAGTTAATTCTTATGTCTAAAAGTTCATATGGTCAACAGGTCTCTGTTTTGATAGAGCTTATAGAGGCTGATGGTCCCAGTATGTTGTTTTCAGTTTAAATATTTAAACAATATGGAATTTAAGGTAAAGAATCTTCAGTGGCTTTCATTGGCTTTGAGGGTTTTCATTCTGCTGTGTTTGTGCCCTGCAAAGGTGCTCTTTGGTATGGATGGGAAGAATGTCCACCTGGTGGTTGATGGTCTAAGGGCCCAGCATGGAAGACTAACAGCAGCTTCTGCCATCAGCATCAAGCCACCAATCTATGTGGGAGGGCTGCCATCACTGACAAGACAGGTAAAGAATGAACACAGCCACCCTCCCTACCCCCATGCTGCACTAAATGCATCTGTTTTCATTTGTATTCTTTAAAAAGCAGGAAAAGACCAAAGTGACATTTGTAGTTCCACAAATACTCTCCTCCTGCAGAGTATTTACCTTGGTGGTCTAAGCAATGGTCTTAAAGACACCAAGGCATCCTTTTCATCAAGGAATTTGGAAGGGAGAACTGGATTTGAATCTGAAATATGTATGGTTCTATTAAACTTAGGTAGTTACTTTAAAAATTGGGCAATTAGTGGCACAAGGCCTTTTATAAAATCAGCTTTAAATGAAGAGCCTCTGAGGCAGGGAAGGCTGTGCTTGAGGTTTCACAGCTCCTGTCACATTGTCTTTTTGACACATCCTTGGGAAGGATCTGTTCTGCAAGCAGGAGCCCTGTTAACTCAAAATCAACTGTTACTTTCAGGTTTTAAGCTTTCTTTAACAAATTTTGGAATGCCTTTTCACTGCCTCAGAGATGGGGTGTAGGTGCCTTTAGTGCCACTTGGCTTCCTACAGTCCAGCAGTACAAAAGGACTAATGTGTATTCCTACAAAACAACCTGCCATCATGCTTTAGTATTCCTGTTTTGAAATGTGCTTTCAGAATATACCAACAAACAGCTTCAAGGGTTGCTTGAGGAATTTCAAGATGAATGGAAAAGTCATGAATGCACCTCTGCAAAACAATGGTGTAGCTCCATGCCTGGATGTTCCTGTGGACATGGGGATTTATTTCTTTAATGGAGGAGGCTATATCACCATTGGTAAGCTGTGTGAATTACATCTGAAAGAGTTTTTTAAATCTCTGTTTTTACATGGTTTGCCAGTTCTCTCCTATGATCACTCCTCTACGCCCTGTTTAATTCACTACAGGTAATTTGCCAATAGGCTTGGATTTCAGGATTGTGTTTGCCATTCGACCAAGAAGTTCAACAGGTGTGCTCCTCCATGCTGGGAGCAAGCCAGACAGCTGCCTGACTGTGTACATGGAAGGAGGGAAGGTCAGTACAGGCTGTGTCTCCATTTCAGCTGCACTGGGGAATTCTGACCTTGAACTTGGGCTTAAGTGTTACCACATTTGTCTCTAGGTATAATGTTAAACAGAATCACATAATCATTAAGCTTGGAAGAGACCTCTAAGCTCATCAAGTCCAACCATACCTAGCACTCCCATGCCACTGAACCATGGCCCTAAGGAGAGCATCTAAATGTTTCTTAAACCCCTCTAGGGATGGTGACTCCAGCATCTCCCTGGGCAGCCTGGGCCAAGACTTAACAACCCTTTCAGGGAAGAAATTTCTCCTTATATCTAATCTAAACCTCCCCTGCTGCAAGTTGAATCCATTCCCTCTTGTCCTTTCACTGTTAACCGTGGAGAAGAGACCTACCCCATCTCACTCCAACTTCCTGTCAGGTCACCCCTGAGTCTCTTCTTCTCCAGACTAACCAACCCCAGTTCCCTCAACCATCACACCAAAGGGGTTTGAAAGGCAGATTTTGGGGGGGTGGGGAGGAAATGCACTGACCAGGAATGAGAAGCAAGATGTGAGAAAGTGCAAGCAGGTGCTTGTTCAGAATGTCAGCAGCGTCAGGCTGCAAGATCCACCACTGCATTACAAGTAGACCAACGACTTCTAAGCTTGCAACTTTCTATTGCTCTTTTTTATTTTTTTTTTCATGTTAACTTTTGTGCAGGTCATTGCTGCTGGGAATAGTGGTGCTAGAGAATTCTGGACATCAGTCACACCTGAGCAACCTCTGTCTGCTGGACAGTGGCATACTATTGCAGGTACATCCCATCATAGCAGTTCTGCTGAGACTTTGAAAGCATGGTGGGCACAGAGCATTGCAGCTCCAGATTGGTATCAATTAGTTCACTTCTGTTTATTCTGAGAATGTTCTTTAGAACAATGTGTCTTAACTCAAGTCTTTACATAAGATAGCTTTTTGGGGGCTGTATTTAGCCCCAGAGTACCTAGATGTGTCAATATGTATGAAAATAAAATCTCTTTTCCTGTGAGTTACATTTCAAGATAGATGCTATTTTAAAATGATGCCATGTCTAGTTGATTCTTCACTGGCATTGAGAGAGTTCTCACTTACCTGCTGCTTTACAGTCTCTCAGGAGGAGAACATGGTGCAGCTGGAGGTGGGCACACAGAAAAACTATACCACTGGACTTCTACCCTCTCCTTCTAGACCTGTGCCTCAGCCACTCTATTTTGGCAAAATTCCAGGTAATATTATTGCTTCTGATTTTTTCATGTACCTACTGGCTTTTTTTCCTTCCAAATCAAAATTCCAGGTAATATTATTGCTTCTTATTTTTTCCTGGGTCTACTGGCTTTTTGCCTTTAAAAACAAAGGTCCCATTCATGCATGTAGTCAGATATCACTCCCCTCTTTTGAAAGCCTTGCAGTAAATAATGTTCTTTAAAATCATTCTCATTTTATTAACTTGATTGTTTCCCCCTTGGTTTTTTGTAGCAAACTTGAACACACCTTGGCTTCCAGTTAAAGATCCATTTCTTGGTTGTCTTCGGAATATCAATATCAACAACAAGCATGTCTCCAGCAGGAGAATTTCAGAGGCTGATGGTGTAGTGAGGGTGCACAGGTGCCCAGCAAAGTGATTTTGCTGTTATGGTACCTGAACACCCATCAGGTTGGCTCTGCTGTATGGGTTCCCCTTTTGCTGCTCACCATCTCCCTGCCTTCAGGCTGCTTATTCACAACATCTGATGAGCAAATGCATCCTCTGGGTGTGAAAAGCATTTGCTTTGATGAATTCCCTTTTAAATGTTACTGATTTTCAAGGTCATCCATTGTGCCTTTTGAAACATATGCAGAAAATATAACTGTACATACCCTACTGGGCCAAACTGGGCTCTCAGTCACAACAGCACACATCTGAGTAACTCCAGTGGTTTACCTTTGGAAATTTGCCTTAATGTTGGTCATCTGGAGAGCAAACTTGATCCACTAATGTAAAGAATTGTATAAAAAATAGAAATCTCTTTGGATGGATGTTTATACAGAAATGTACCTTCATGGTAAAAGTACTGATAATATAAAAGGGAGTTTGAAGCACTTTAAGGAGTGAAACTCTGGGAATTCTGGGGACAAATAAATGCAGTATGTTCTTAAACCCATCCATTCTCTCTTGGTTATTTTAACCTGGTGGGCTTTTTACAGGCTGCTGAATCCTGCTTGGCTTATGCAAATATTTCTGTAGCTTCAGAAAATTGATTTGCCTGAACAAACAGGAGTCCATCAGTTCTGCTTGTTAGAATTGGCTGTCTTGGTTTGACCAGACAATTTTTAGGAAAGACCCACAATAAAAGAGCCTCCCCCTCCCAGGATAAAGGAATAAATATAGAATGAATACACATGCACACCCGAGGCAACGTGATAAAGACTAACTTTAACAAATAAATATATATATAACAGTGCAAATACAGAAACAGGTAAGAAAACTTTCCAGGTCCCTCCCCCCTCACCGTGTCACGAGGTTTCTCCCTCCTCACCCCTGATAAAACCTGCAAGAAATATAGTCCAGTTGGGGTGCAAAGACATGTGAGATGAGTTGAGGTGATGGATGAATCCAGGGACTTGGATGACTGAAGAAGAATAGTCCCCAGTTAGAGGGAAAGCAGAGCAGCGCGTGGTCAGGATGGCAGAGGCCAGGTGGCAGGGCTCTCTCCCCTTCGGTATGCTGTCTCAGTGAAGGCACAGGGCAGAGAGAGCGAGCGAAAGAGTGTGACATCTCTGTCCCCTTACATAGTGAGTGGAAGTATCCCAGGGCTCCTGGCGCTAGGCATGGCTTTTGTTCAGGTCATTTGCACATGAAAGTCACTCCCTGGCTCTGTGCTGGTGTGATCTGCCCAGATGCAGTGTGCAGTGCCACCCTGGGCTCGCGCTGCAGCTGCTCCATATCACACTGGGGCTCCCAGGCCAGGCTCAGCTGGGCTGGGCTGGGCTGCTGCTTTAGCCTGCCCCACAGCCACCCATTTGTTGCCAAGGCTACCAGCATCCACTAGCTGGGGGAAGGGGCGCTAGGCAAAGCAATTTGGAAAACAAAACAGGTTTGGGGGAAGAAGGAGGAGGCAAGGTGGACACAAAAAACTTCCTGTTTCATGTACTCCATCACATTTGGTTATATAAAAGCCTCAGAGAGAGTAATTTTTCTTGTAATCTTCAGAGCCAGAAAGTCTCCACTGGCTGTCCTTTTCCCAATTAAAAGAGAAGTTTTATTAAGAACAGCAGTTGCACCTGCTGCAGTTCTTCAGCATGAATTGCAGTACAGCAGCAAAACTGTTTGCTCTGACATTCAAATCTTTCCTTTGTTCCTGATGGTGGTACCTCTGGTGGGAGGCAGGGGAGCCAAGTTGCTTTATTCTTCCAAATAGAGGGCTGGTAGTTATCTTTTTAAATTATTATTATTTTTCTAGTTCCCTTATGCCTGCCCTTTTGCTGAATTGAAATGTCTTCTAAGGCTAGGCCTAGGTGGGAGCACACAGTGATGTAAGCAAACCTCCTTCCCTCCTAATGAAGTGCTTGCTCTCACCTTCCACTGCCTCCTTGCCTGCAAAATGGAATCATACTGAAAACACTATCAAGCATTATGCTTTGACATGAGCTCTTACCCTGCTTTTTGCCTCTTCCCATGCTTTGTGGTTTCCTCATTTAATGATGTAAGGAAATTCAGGGCACAGTGGTCCAGCCTTCTGTAAAAATGTCTGTATCTTCTAAAAATACACTAAATGGATGTCCCTGGCAAAAGGAGCTACTTTGCATTGAAGAGGGTAGTTCCATAATACACTATTAGAGCTTCACTGAAAGCCCTGAGACTGCAAAGCATAAGCACAAACCTCCTCTGTGCAGCTGGCCCAGACACGTCCAACCTGCAAGAGGCTGCTCAGTGCCAGAGTGGCAGGGAAGCATTCTCTGAGTATTAAGCACTGCAAGCAAAATAGCCATTGTTCTCTCACAGAATCATTAAGGTTGGAAGAAACCTCTAAGCTCATCAAGTCCAACCATACCTAGCACTACCACACCATTAAACCATGGCCCTAAGGAGAACATCTAAATATTTCTTAAACCCCTCCAGGGATGGTGACTCCAGCACCTCCCTGGGCAGCCTGGGCCAAGACTTAACAACCCTTTCAGGGAAGAAATTCCTCCTTATATCCAATCTAACCCTCCCCTGCTGCAACTTGAGGCCATTTCCTCTTGTCCTCTGTACTGTTAGCCCTGGAGAAGAGACCTACCCCCATCTCACTCCAACCTCCTGTTAGGGAGTTGTAGAGAGAGATAAGATCTCCCCTGAGTCTCCTCTTCTCCAGACTAACCAACCCCAGTTCCCTCAGCTGTTTCTCATAGGAGTTGTGCTCCAGATCCCTCCCTAGCCTTGTTGCCCTTCTCTGGACACACTCCAATGCCTCTGTATCCTTCTTGGACTGAGGGGCCCAAAACTGAACACAATTCTCTAGGTGTGGCCTCACCAGCACTCAGTACAGGAGGATGAGCACTGCTCTGCTGCTACTGCTCACACTGGTTTTGATCTAGGCCAGGATGCTGTTAGCTTTCTTGGCCACCTGGGCTCTCAGTCAGTTTTAGAGATCCTCTAGAGCAATAAAACCAAACTATGACCTGTTGTTCATTTCCAGCTGTCTCCTGATTTGCAGCTGATAGCATTCAAAATATATAATATAATATAATATATATATTGGTGGAAGGGCAACATCACCCCATTTTTAAAAGGGTAGAAAGGAAGAGCCAGGGAACTACAGGCCAGTGACCTCTGTGCCTGGGAAGATCATGGAGCAGACTGTCACGGAAGTGATGTTAAGGCACATGCAAGACAAAGAGGTGATTCTAAGAAGCCAACATGGATTCACTAAGGGCAAATTGTGCCTGACCAATCTGGTGGCATTCTATGATGGAGTGATTGCAGCAATTGATGAGGGAAGACTGACTGATGTCATCTACTTGGATTTTTGTAAGGCCTTTGATACAGTTCCTCATGACATCCTTATCTCAAAACTGGAGACATATGGATTTGATTAGTGGACCATTCAGTGGATAAGAAATTGGCTGGACAGACACAGCCAGAGAGTTGTGGTCAATGGTTCTTTGTCTAGATGGAGAGCAGTGAC